>JAVQJG010027804.1:0-16472 GCA_036024015.1 Craterocephalus amniculus
TAGCCTGGACTATTTTTTTAACTGTGTTTTCTAATGTTTCTAAGTACAAGAATAATATTATTATAAATTCCACACTTTGCAGGAAAATGTTCTCATGTGATGAATATGAACATGGTTTATGAGTGAGGACCCAAAAATAGGTGGTTCCTGCTTCAAAACAAGCCAAAGTTCCTGTATTTTCCTTCTGGCATGTGCATCTGCCCTGGCTGATCCAATTTCATACATTTACATGGATAGTGAGAAAATGCATGACCTTCTTCTTGCACGTATGCAGTCTGGCTGTAAATGAGCTTTTTTAGACTGAGGCCTGTTCAAAATCAACTAGAACTGGTTTTACAGTCACTACGCTCACTGTCTCTGCAGAAATGAACGTCAAAGACAAGCAGGTTTTCTCTGAATAATTCATCCTCTTAGTTTTGATGCTGTTTTTTCAGTTTTTCTATTTAAAGAAAAAACAACTGAGAAGGAAAACATCCTGGTGGGAACTCAGGGATGATGTGAGAAAAGTAGGTGTTCTGAAGGTGTGTCCACAGAGATGTGATCCTAACCAGGACAGATATTAACAGCAGGTCTAAACAAATAAGGAAAAAAAACGTTTACAGCAGATTCTAAAAATACTATCATTCCAAAAATGTTAACAAGAGGAGGAAATATGCGTTCTCTCCGTCTTCTTTGATGATTCCATTGTCTTCATTTTGCAAAAATCACTGCAGCCATGTGTGCAATCACGCATGCAAACCATTTGCAAGTCATTTTGACATGTGGTAAATATAGATGCAGTTTTCAAGTTTGATAGATCAGGTCCTAAAATCATATATTTACATGTTCTCCTCCCACCCCACGAAAACTTGCGTGTGAATGCCTAATTTACATATTCCTTGAGACAAAGGTACTATCTGGAGGTAGATGCGCAATTTTGCACCTTTGAAGGACACAAACCCTTTTCCTCACTGTTGGATCAGTTTGTACTTCTTTTAGGGTGAGAAATGAGTTTGAACACATTTCAGTACACGCTAACCTTTAATAGATACGGCCATTGTTCACATCTGGAGTTACCTTCAGGAGGGGCTTAACAGCAGCCATCTTTAGGGACTTGGGGAAAATACTGTTTCGTGTACAGTCAGTGTTGGGGATGAAGGATGTATCTCAGCTTGGTTTCATCATTCTTGCTGTGTCGTTGTTACAGGTGTGGTTCTTTGGGACTGTGAAACCAGCATAAAAGGAGTATAAATCCAATTTAAAAGCCCACATACCTACAGCTCTCACAAAGAATACTTTGTTGCGACTCTACTGGTGTAAAGATAAACAACGGTTATCATGCTGCATAAACAGAAGCAGGTTTTATACTTGGTGATCTTTTAAATAAAAGCAGTCTTTCTCTCTCCTGCATTGTGGTTTGTGCTGCCAAACGCTTTAAGTTTGGCCCAGGGAATATAAAATGAGCACATGTTTACCTCCCACGATGCCTGGCCTTTGACAAAGTCATGCTTACAAACATGGCTGAGGGTGCATGCAGATGAAAAGAGATTCTGCTTACAGAGTGTAAACGCTACTGTACATTGTTCGGCTCCTCTCCCGCCTTCATGCCTCAAGCTCAGTAGCAAAATGGCATCTCACAGGCCTCTTATAATCAATTAAATATTCCTATTGAATGTTTTAAAGGGTTTAAAGAAAAAAACAAGAACATTTCCTGAGCTAATTTAGTTTATGTAGCTATGAGTTTGTAGGGTAATCAACGTAAAGTGGACTGGATGATGAAGTGAACTTTATGGTGAAAAGGATGACTCCTTTACAGATGATCCATTCAGAGTAACGACCGTCCTGAATGCCGTGTGTTGGTTGAATGCTGATTGGCTGAAAGTTGGTTTGAGCTAATAGCCATGAGGATGGAGTGCCAACATGATAAACAGCAAAGAAGTCATAAATCACGTGGTGGTAGGATGTGTGATATCAGCAAACAGAGAACTGAATCAACTTATCGCACCATCTGCATCAGCAACACTTCCTGTCTCTTGCTGGCTTCAGCTCGTGTTCACACCCTCCTGCCATGTTTATTTTATAGAAGCTAATTTAATATGAGATGTATCATTAGCCTTTTATCCCTGGGTGTGCATCTGTTCATATGTGAAGCTTCGGCCGTACATGTTCCTGTCTGTTAGCATGTAGGAACCTCCAGTTGTTCTGCCTGCTTCGATCAGCTGATGCTCCCAAGCTGGAGATGAATGACTGCCAAACAACTAAGAGGAAAAAAGGGATGATATGAAGGAAAAGAAAGGGTTGAGACGGGGTAAAGGATGATGGTTAAAGAGGAACAGGAAGAGAAAAGGAATGGATGAATGAATGAGAGAAAGACAGGGAGGATGGATGAACAGATTAGAGATAGATGGATGGATGGATGGATGGATGGATGGATGGATGGATGGATGGATGGATGGATGGATGGATGGATGGATGGATGGATGGATGGATGGATGGATAGATAGATATGTACAGTGCATCCGTATTCACAGCAATTCACGTTTTCCACATTTAGTTATGTTACAGCCTTTTTCCAAATTGCAATAAATTAATCTCATTCCTCAAAAATTCTACACACAATACCCCAATATGACAAAGTGAAAAAAATATATTTGACATTTGCACAAATTCATTAAAAATCTAAATCTTAGAAATCTCATGTACATAAGTATTCACAGCTTTTGCCATAACACTCACAATTTAGTTCAGGTGTATCCTGTTTCCACTGTTCATCCTTGAGATCTTTGTACAACTTAACTGGAGTCCACCTGTGGTGAATTCAGTTGGTTGGGCATAATTTGGAAAGGCACACACCTGTCAATGTAAGGTCCCAGAGTTGACAGTGCATGACAGAGCAGAAACACACACCATGAAGTCAAAGGAATTCTCTGTAGACCTCTGAAACAGGATTGTCTTGAGGCACAAATCTGGCAAAGGGTACAGAAAAATGTCTGCTGATTTGAAGGTCCCAATGAGCACAGTGGCCTCCATCATTTGTACATGGAAGAAGTTTGGAACCACCAGGACTCTTTCTAGAGCTGACTGGCTGTCTAAACTGAGTGATCGGGGGACACACACCTTAGTCAGGGAGGTGACCAAGAGCCCGATGGTCACTCTGTCAGAGCTCCAGCATTCCTCTGTTGCGAGAGGAGAAACTTCTGGAAGGACAACCATATCTGCCACCAATCAGGCCTGCATGGTAGAGTGACCTGAAGAAAGCAACTTCAGTAAAAGGCACATGGCAGCCATGTGGAGTTTATCAAAAGGCACCTGAAGGACCCTCATGCCATTAGGAACAAGATTTTCTGGTCTGATGAGACAAAGATCAAGCTCTTCGGTGTGAATGCCAGGAATCATGTTTGAAAACCAGGCATTGCCAGGCCAATAGCATCCTTACAGTGAAGCACGGTGGTGGCAGCGTCGTGCTGTGGGTATGTTTTTCAGCAGCTAGAACTGGGATACTAGTGTGCATAAAAGGAAAGATTAATGAAATAAAATGAAAAATAAAGGAAAATCCTTAATTAGGGCTGCACGGCGGCGTAGTGGTTAGCACTGCGGCCTCACAGCAAGAAGGTCGCTGGTTTGAATCCCGGACTTGTTTGGAGCCAGAGGGGGCTGCTGGCTTGGGCTGAGGGGGGGATTTGAAACAGTGGCCTTTCTGTGTGGAGTCTGCATGTTCTCCCTGTGTATGCGTGGGTTCTCACTGGGTACTCTGGCTTCCTCCAAATGTCGAAAGATATGCATGTGAGGTTAATTAGACACTCTAAAATCTCCCTAGGAATGAGTTTGTATGTGAGTGGTTGTCTGTTCCTCTATATGTGGCCCTGCAACAGACTGGCGACCTGTTCACGGTGTACCAGTGTGATTTTTCCTCTCACTGAACACACTCTATTATTTCATCACTGTGTTATGGAGAGGGTGTGAAGAAACATCCACCATCTTCATCAGCTTGCGCAGAATTGTTTTTTGGAGGATCAGCTCCAGCGGCATCAGAGTTACTCCAAGCAGAGAAAAAGCTTTCTTCATTATTATGTTGCTTCTCTTCAAGTCTCTGGTTGTGATGCTGCTGGCCCAGCAGATCACTGCAAAGCTGGTTGCACTTTCAACAACAGACTGATAGAAGATGTGCAACATTTTGGTGCAGACGTTAAAAGATCTCAGCTTCCTTAAGAAGTAGAGTCTGCTCTTACCTTTCTTGTAAATGTACTCAGTGTTGCCTTTCCACTCAAGTCTGTTTGTTGGGTCTAAAAATTGACAGCAATGAACGACAAGACACAGTTGTAGAGATTTGGATCGCTTTGCAAAGGGGAAATCAGGTCACAGCAGCGCTCTGATCCTGACATTCCAATGAGCTCCTTCACGCAGTGCCCTTTTATTGGAGACAGTGAGCAGCTAAGCATACAACGAGAGATCAAAGCTTATTACACCAATAAACCCCTCCCCGCCCTAATGAGCAAGATTTCTCACACCCTGGTTCTGTGGGAAAAAGAGGTTTACCAGCTGTTTACGGAACTCAGTTTAACATATGTTAAAGATCTACAGAGGGTAACATGTGAGTAAATACTTGATAGTTACAAAAAATAAATGATAATAACTGAACCTCTCTAACACTGTTGTCCAGCTGAACTCCAAGGTCCTTGTATTCCTCCACCACCTCCACCTCCTCTCCAAGGATGCAAACACTTCTATGTGTGTTCTTGTTTCTCCCTATGTCAACAACCGTCTTTTGTTTTGTTGGTGTTCAAGATGAGACCTTTGCCTTGCCACCCTTAGTAAGATCTGACCATAATCTAATGTTTCTGATCTTCTCCTACAAGCTCATTGTTCAGCAACAACCACCACCACTAAACTGCCAGCTAAGTCGCTCCCCATTAACATTGTGACTCTGTGGCACTGTGGGAAGTTCGGGACAAACGGCAACAGAAAAAAATCCAGTTATGAGTTAAGTGCACACATACACGTGATGTATAGGCCTCGAAGTGTTACCCATCTCAACTCTGCGCAACACAGTGTGAAATCCGCAAAATGAATGATTTGAGAAAGGCAAAGCGCTCACTAGTATCAAAGACTGCGAGCCACCAGTGTCACATAATATCCGGATGGGCTTGATGTCTTCCAGGTTACCGGTTAAAGACGCAAAGCCTTCAAATATAAATGGAGAAAAGCACGGATCAAGGGAAAGCATCTCACCATGACAAACGTCTCTGCAGCGGGCCTGCGTCTGGACTGAAGCTACCCCTTTAGCTGGACTACCCCCACCATGATTTTTACGTTTAAGAGTCAGGTAATTCGTAATGACGTGGCCAGGATTGTGGCAGTAAAAACACTCCCTGTTTTCTTTACCAGCCACAGATGGTCTAGCAGAGGGAGGAGCCTGAATCACAGTGTTAGTGCGGGGCTTCTCAACACCACTAGGGAAGGACACCTTCTGTGTGATTACAAACTCATCCGCCAACAGGAAGTGGAAGAGCCGCAACAACCTCATTAGCTTTTCCTGACAGCTTGCACTGTACCAACAGAGGCTAGACATCACATGGCCAGTTTAGCATCTCAGCGATGTGTTCAAATGCAGAAAAGTATGAGCCAACCTCAGATTCCCTAAAAGCAGGTACCAGGGACATGCATTTGCTCACATCAAAAGTGGCAGTATCAGCGGGTACAACCGGGGCAGTAACCATGGAAAGGGGAACAGGCTGTGCCTGAGCTTCCAGCTCCAGACAGAGCAACATTATTCTTGTCTCGGCCTCGATTTCCAACTGATGAACCTTCAGTTCAAGCTCAACTTTATGAGCCTCGGCACTTTCCCGAGCATCAAGTTCTAAATGAGCCAAGCACACTTTCATCCGAGCCCCATCATGAGCATCGGAACTGGCAAGCAAGGGGGGGTCATACCGGGAAAGGGTGTACCGAGTTTTCATCCACCTCTCAATCTCCACCCCCACCTCATCAGCGCTGGGCATAAGAGTCTATAAAGCAATGCCGGAAGCACTCATCCTAGTTTCCTCTGCTGGCACACCTGTCTCTGTAGACATGGCTGCCTCTGCTGAAAAACCCTGTGGCGCCGTGGACCTTCCTGCCGCTGCAGGCATTGCTGCTCTAGCAGGTGCCAGCAACAACCCAATCGACCCCTCCTCTGGAGGAAGCTCTGGTGGACCCAAACACACCGACGTCTTCTGTTTAACAACTTCAGAAGCTGGTACAACGCAGCAACTCTCTGTTAAAAGTTCTCATTACTTGTCGCCGCCGTGGCTGCTATGTTGGTGACATGGGAACAGCTGTTTGACTCGCGAGTAGAGAGTTTTTGTACGCTTGGAAGAAACGCTTCATTCTAGCGGAAAAAAGCTTCATTCTCATGTAAAAAACGCTCAAATCAAGCGAGTTGACACTCGGTGTTCGCACGTACAAATCTATGTGCGGACGCGAAATGCTCCTGTTGGTGTGAACACGGGGTGAGGGAGACCAGCCCAAGGGTGCTGCGGTTAGCAATGCTGCTGAGAAATTAAAAAAAATAAACTAAAGAAAAAGTGTACGCAAAATAAACAACCAGATTAATCTAAAACAACAAAATAAATAAACAGCAGCACTTAGAAAAACACAAACACAGGACAAATAATATTAAACCCACTACAAAACAGAATTAGGAACTAAACTAAATTAATCTGTTCTAAAGTTATCTGGTCTCAAATTTAAACCCCACACAAGAAAGTCCATAAATAAGCCAAAGTCCAGCAAGTGGAAGACTGGCCATTCTGCAGCAAACCACCTGTCCTGCAGTATGATGGCAGCCAGGAGTTTTTATACTGTATCTGGGTTGCGGGCACGTTCCAATGTGATTGGCTGCAGCCTCAGCCAATTGGAAGCCCAAGGGAGGAGGTCTGTCTCCCAGCATCCAATCCCAGATGAGGACCGACCACAGAATATTTACATGCGAAATAAGACAGGTAATTAGAAAAAGAAAAACAGCCGCAGCCATGACACCCACCTCAGCTGAACTTCCAATCCCGGCCATTTAAGAGGTAGGCTACACAGTGGAGCTGGATGGTGGATGCCTTCCACTGCTGCTGGACCGGGGTCTTCATGGTCACGAGTGAACATTTCTACTGTGGAGCTCCTCTGTCCTCACGAGACATTAGTGGCTGATTCAGAGGATTTATATGGCTATGGCAGCTCTAAAATGAGCGTGGTGGGTGCAATAGCCTTGGTTCAGGACATCAGGTGGCAGTAAGAGACACACTGCATACTGTATCTATTTTAAACTGTTCAACTACCTAATTATGACTATTGTAAATAATGTTTAAAGACTCACCTGTTTTTTCCCAGTTTTCAGTTCAGCCTTAGGCTGAGCAAAAAGCCTCTGGCAATGGTGGAATCCCTTTGAAGGCCAAACAGTGAAGATGTAACCTCGATGATGTCTGGCTTGAGGGCAGTAGCAGACCCAGGACCTTAGAGATGGGAAAGCTGGTTATAGAAACCAGGATTCACATATCAGCTGGGAATTAGCAGACAGGTCTGACAATGCTGGAATAAATAAAAATGGACCCAAGTGAACATTACCAGAGGGATCCCGGGTGATTCTTATTCAAAAACAGTCAGTATGTAAAGTGAACAACCGGAGAGGTTTCTCAAGAACACGCAACATGTTTGTTGAAAGCCAATGCTGCAGACAGCAGAGGAGGAGAGACGGGGAGTGACAAAGGAATTCAAATTTTTTGGATTAAAAAATTTATTATCTTTCATTAATGATTTAATTTACCATTCCCACTTTGGCTGGTAGCACAGTTTGAAAGATAACTGGAAATGTACTTAAATATATCTTTTTTTAATTCATAAGATAATAATCACCAAGATAATTTTAAAGTGAACAAACAAGAATAAACCAGTCCAATAAGAACAACACAAATGTAAAAATCTGTAACTATCACTGTTAGTATCCTTCAAATGGGCAGAAACTGAGTTCTATCTTGGTGTTTTATCTCCTCTGCCATACAAAAAATGATGTAAGAGTATTGTTTAACGTTATTAGATTGTGTTGGGAAAGATTGTGAACAATGGTCTTCACTACCACTGTCGTTGGCAGGAAAAGTAATTCTGATCGAGTTGAATATGCTCCCCATATTCTCATACCTTTTTCAACATCTTCCAATTTTTCTTACCAAGGCACTCTTTGAAAAGTTGGACAAAATTCTGCTGTATTTTTCCTTGGATGGGAAACCAGTCAGACTTCGTAAATCTATTCTTCAATCCTCCAAGAGTGATGGTGGCTTGGCCTTGCCCAATTTCAGACACCACCATTGGGCAGCAACATACATAAACTCCTATATTGGGTTCACTTAGAAATTCATTGAAAGGTTCTATTATAAAATAAGTGGAACTGTAGTAAAATAAATTTACTTTGTATGTGGTGGTGTTAAAATCAATAAAATAAAGTTGGAAATAAAAATATGTAATTATTACAAGAATCATTACAACAGTCTCACAGATGTTTGTAAAACGCATGATTAATTCACGTGTTCTATCCATCCATGGTAAAGTGGACTGTACTTGTATAGTGCTTTTCCGGTCACGTGGCCGCTCACAACTCTTTGACACTACCTATAGGATTCATTCACCCATTCACACAGCATTTATATTGAATCATACTGAGTGCTTCTATACATATTCATACACATTCATTCCCCCGATAGGCACAACAGGAGGCAAGGTGGGGTACAGTTTCTTGCCCAAGGACACTTCAACATGTGGTACAAGGAATCATCTGAATTACAGCAGCTTTGGTAAAAATGATTAAATAAGGAGTTTAACATTTATAAGAAAATACAATTTTACAAGCGAAATCAAATGATCTGGTTGTTTATATTGTCAGAGATTATTTAACATAAACTGTATCAGAAGGAGCTGAATCAGTTTTCTATGAAGCAAGTAGTCTTGCATTACAGTACATCTACTTCCTCACCATGTCCAGCTCAGCTCAGGTTAGGGTTAAATTTTGTTAGTTCTGAGAAGACATGCAAAGGACAAATTCAATTCAAACATTAAGCCACATTTTAACATGTGTGATACTTTCCTAAATGGATTCAGATATTTCTACATATATATGGGCACGAATAAAGGTTTTAGCTGACTGGACCTTTTCCTCCTCAGCAAACTCATTATTCATTTTCAGAAACTGAACAAAAAAGAAGAACATTTTTAAAATGATATTGGTTTTGCTGTCCCCCATCAATCAATGGTTATCAAACCAGCATTTTCTCCCCCTCTAGGCTCAAGTATTGTTTAATCAGAGCAACATCACAGGGCTCAGAGGCTCAGGCTGCTCTGGGAACTATAGATGAAACAGGTTGGTATTTGCATTTGGTACAATATGATTTATGGAATATGGCCTGTGCATGAGAGTGTTGGAAATGCCTTCTCTCATTTAGAGGCAGACCTCGAAAACAAACAGTATGTGATTGCCACTTACTTCTATTTGAGAGTCTGAAAACAGATTTTCATCGTGAATGGGTTTCTCATTAGCATAGAAATGAATATGATGACAGATAATGAATATATGCTACTTGATGCTCCAGAGCCGCCCAAGAATGATCAAGTGTAGAGGTGGACGGGGTGGGGGTTGGGGGTGGCAGACTTTTTTATTTATTTATTTGGTCAGGAGTATCATGTGTTAATATTAGTTTGGTCCAACAGAGGTGGTTCGAATGCTTCTTTTGAAAGCTGGGAAGGTGCTGGAGGAAAAGAAAGGGACAAAGTCAAGGTCAGCATTAGATAGAAAACAGCTTCCCTGTAACTCTCCAGCCAATCTCTATCTCTCTTATACACACACACACATATACTCCGTCATGCCTGCCCGGCTTTGTGGCCTTGGAATGAGGTGTCACATTCGGTTGCCTGGGGTGAGATAAGCTCATTATTACTTTCTAGCCTGCTGATAAACTAACAGAAAGAGATACCTGAATATGCAGCTCATTCTGTTAAATCAGCAGGATACATGTGTCCTGATTGAGAGGTAGCAAATAAATAAATAAATCACAGTTTTTCTCAACCATTGTCATGGTCTCAAAGGAGATATCAAGTTAAATAACAACTGCAAATTACCAGGGTCAAAATTAAACTGCACTGGCAAACTCAAAATGAAACATAGAGTGCTGCATCTATAGATCTATCCATCCATCCGTCTACTGCCTTAGACGGAATTTTTGATGTTTGTCTGTGCACAAGTAAAGTCATCCAGAATTTTAAGGAAAACAAAGTGATTTTTCCTTTTATATATATATATATATATATATATATATTAGGGGTATATTAGGGGTGGGCATAGACTCATTTTATTAATCTAGATTAATCTCACAGATTAATCTAGATTAAAATGGCTCATTTTAAGCAGCAGCCATCTCAACGGAGGCTCCCGTTCCACAGCGTAAATTGCATCCAGTATTCATAGGTCTTTGCAAACTGGCTAGCCAGTCATAAAATGTTAGTAGCCACCTTGGGGATTATTTAAAATTAAATGCATTATTTTTAAACTGTAGATATATTTGTTTATTGAAACACTGTTGTAAAGAAAATATGTATTTAAAAATCCCAGTAACTTTAGTAACTAATGAAAACAGACTTGAACCAATGTCATTTTTTCCAGGTCCTGATACCAATTCTGATTATTGGTAATCATGCTGGCTGATGATTGATATTTAGAACCAATATTTATTGGAAGTAAAAATTTAACTCTTAACTTGAACTTTTGATGAATTATAAAAAAAACAAAAACATTTAATTTAGTGTAAATGTTGTTCATCATTTCTACTTGTCATTTAACATTTACAGCATCATAAGTTAACTAAACATTTAAATTAATAAGTAGCCTCATACACTTTTATCAATAATCAAAAAACATAAAGCCACCTTCATTGGCAGTAATAGTATCAATAATACACAATATAAATTAAAACTGTCCTGCTAAACAGGTAAGTAAGTCCAGTCAAGTCTGCTGAATGATGTTGGTTCCCTAGCAGTTCGGGAGCTCTGCCACCTTTCAGCCTATGGAAACACCACTCACACATAGACTACGCTGGCTGCTGATCCACAAAAATACACACTTTGCTCCGGCAACGCGCATCAACACACATGCAGGACTGAACTTCAAAGGCAGTGTGCTCCGATACAGGAGGCTAAGCTAACCAGTCCTACCCTGCATTACCCTGCAGTTACCCTGCAACTTTGGTTAGCTTTGGTTGGGAGTGACACTAAAACACAGAAACACACTCACCTCTTATCCCAACAGTCTCATGGTTTATAGAGCATCAGTCTGTAGCGATGCAGCCAGAGGAGCAGGCTGAATAAGCTAAACGCTAACTGCTAAGCACTCCATCACGTAGCTTCTTCTTGCTTCTGCTACATTCATATTTCGGGTCTTTCACTAACATTACTTGTCATGGGTTGTAGAGGATTGTGATATTTATTTTATAACCAGATGATTCTGCAGCAGACAAAGCTGTCAGAACGTACCACCATGTTAGCCTGCTTACAGCTGTCTACCTGCAGTTGCCTTTAGCTACATCCATAGAGCCTTCTAGGACAGGTACACATCGCCTTTGCCCACATCTCAGTCTTCTAGGCTAGATATACATCCGCAATAAACTATGGAAGTGAAATTCATAGCTTTCTCATATTCGTCCTCAAAATTATTCATACCCCTGTTAACTTTTGTGTTTTTTTATTTCTGTGATTAAATTAATGCTTTTTTTCAAGTTTTTTTGTAAGTTACATGTGAACAGCAAGAGAAAGAATAATTACAACACACAATTAGAGAAATATTGAATTTCAGCGGCATTTTATGAACAATTTTCAATAAATGACATTGTTACAGCCCTAGGCCTGCCAGGCCTTATGCAGATCGCTCTGTGTGATTGCTCCTCCAGGATATGCTACTCCTCCAGCTTCACTTCCTTATCCACATCCTGGTTCACCCTCCTGACAAATTCCTTCCAGGATTGGAGGACTACGCCTTCCCTTTTATACCAGTTGGCCAGTCCTGATGCTTCTCCGCCTACATAAACACCTCCTCATCAACAATCATGGCAGCAAGGTGTGATTACAACACAGTTTGCCACTTTGTAAGTTGGCCTGAGCTGCTTGGCTGTTTTGTACTTGGCAGTAGTTTTATAGATCTGTGGCTTGATTTTGGTTTTTGATTTAGTTTAGTGGTTTTTCTCCTGTCACAGGATGTTTTGAGTTGTTCTCTTTTTGTTTAGCCATTTTATTCATAGACTTTTCTTTGTTGTAAATAGTATTGAGGATTTTTTGTTTAGTAATTTGCACTCTGTAAATAAATCACCATTACCTTTTTTATGTCCTTTAGTCTCTGTTTGTTTGTGTTGCCACCCCTTTTGTCCTGGACTCCATAGGGGTCGTAACATAATGGGTGGGGGCTCGTCCGGAATGAGGAAGTCAAGCTGGAGGAGTAGCCAATCCTGGAGGAGCAATCACACAGTCCGATCTGCATAAGGCCTGGCAGGCCTAGTGCTGTAACAGAAATGTTCAAAATTATTCATACCCCAGGTTTCCTGAGCCCAATATCTTCTTTAATAGTCAATAGCATGGCCTTTGTTTTTTATGACTGCTTAGAGATGATTCTTGTACATGTCCACAAGCTTCCTGCATGTCTCTTGTGGGATGTTGTCCCACTCTTCCTTTGCAAAAGCCTCAAGCTGGGTCAGGTTGGTTGGTCACCTGGCCATCACTCTTGTTTTCAAGTTATGCCACAAGTTCTCGATAGGATTTAAGTCAGGACTCTGACTTGGCCATTCTAGGATTTTGACATCATTGTCCTTAAACAATTTCTTCACCATCTTGGCAATATGTTTGGGATCAATGTCCTTTTGGTGCTTCCAGTATAAGCCGAGCTGGAGTTTCTCAGTGCATTCCTTCACATTGTCATCCAATATCCTGATGTAATCCCCGTTTTTTTTTCATGGTTCCTCGGATCTTAACAAGGTTTCTGGGCCACTGGAAGAGAGGCATCCCTATAGCATTATGCTTCCACCACCATGTTTGACACTGGTTTTGGTTTGTATGCTTCTCCTTTCTTCCTCCAGACATGTTGAGCATCCATATGGCCAAAAAACCCCAAAAGCTGGGATCTTGCCTCATATGACCTCTAGTAAAGGCCAGACGAGCCTCCAGATGTTTCTTCCTGAGCAGCAGCGTTTTCTGAGGCCTGCGTCCATGCAGTCCTCCTCTGCGCAGGACTCTTTCAACAGTGGACCGAGACAATTTCATTGCTGTCTGGTCTAAATTTTCAACAACAGCCTTGATCGTGGTCCTCCTCTCCGCAACAATCTGTGGCTTCAGTTTTACAGCCACAGATCTGTAAAACTATAGTCAAGTACAACAGCCTAAAATGTATTTAGTCCTTTGAAACATCTTGCTGTCAAATAAGAGAATATTATGTTTGGGATAATGGCTCAGGAAACCTGGGGTATGAATAATGTTGAACATGTCATTTTTTTGAAAAGCCTTTCATAAAATACCATTGATATGGAATATTTCTCTAATTGTGTGTTGTAATTCTTTCACTTGCTGGTCACATGTATCTTACAAACAAACTTGAAAAAAAGCATTCATTTAATCACAGAAATAAAAAAATAATAATTTAACAGGGGTATGAATAATTTTGAGGACGAGTGTCTGTATATTAGTGCTGGGCTGTCAACAGCGTTAACATGCTGCGTTAATTGGAGACCCCTATCGTAAAAAAATTATCGCTGTTAATCTATTTTGAAAGTTGGGCGTGGGAGAGCTGGGTCAACATAGTGTGCAAGCTATGAATTTCACTTTAATATTTTAAGTAGCAGGGAACAAGTTGCACACGTCTGTTCCATGCTACTTGCTCAGGCATGCTTGCCAGCGCTGAGTGTGGTAATCACAATTGCATCACAATTTTACTGGACAACGTGGAGACTACGGTGGTCCGAACAAGGGTCCAGGTTTTTCAATCCGTTTATACCATGGTTCCACATAGTAAACATTTCAAGATAATTTTTTATATTTTCCACAAAACTTGCTGCTGCTGATGGCAAAGTTTTGAATTGTTAAATAAACTCAGACGGGACTTGGAACACAGAGCGAACTGCATCATTTCATTCCTTTCCGTCTTTCACCAGCTTTAACAGGTAATATCTTTGTTAATCTGGTGTTCAAGCCGGAGACCCGTAACATATAGTTCGCCTTTTAAACATGGGAGTCAATGGGAAAGTGGTGGTGGTAGTGGTGGTAGTGGAAGAGGGGGGAACTGCAATTTTTTGCTTTTTCTGCATATTCATCACTCTTCCTAACGGGAGGCTGCCGCTTGGGTCCTACCTGACTGTAGCATTCAGTTGTTCATCAGGAGGTATAAGCTAGCTTACGCTTTGTTCCTTTTTTATGATTTCTGTTTAACTTTCAGTTCACGACGTTTGGTCTCCTCATTTTGCCTTCCGATATTTAATAGACAGTATTTTACTTCTGATCTCCAGGGCTCCATTAGCTGGCTCTCTTTTATAGACATCAGTAATTTTAATGAGTTTTAACGGGTTTGATCTTTTTTAGGACACAGTGGGGTTCACCTGGTGCGAATGTGGCTCAGCACTGATTCCCCACATGCAAATGATGAAACCACTGCTGTTTCCAGTACATTCATCAGTACATGAGGCAGCATGATGAAGGAAGAAAGCACTGTGACATACAGAAAAGTGTACGTGTTCTCTTGTAAAAGTGCACACAAGTCAGTGTGAACCAAAGCTGAGAAAATGTTGCGGTGTACTGACTCCTGAGGGAATGAGAGGAGAAACATTCAGATTCTGCAGAGATATTCACAGAGTTGAACAGGATCCAAAGTCCTGACCTTATAACTTTAATTTCTATTGCTCTATTTATACATACTTTCTTCTTATTCAACAACTTAACAAACTTCCTTTGTGTTTTTAATTTCCTCTGCTTGCTGCTGTTGGTTTACTCCAGCAATTATGACCTTTGACATCGGGACTCTGAATATTGTGGCAGAATGGGCATCTGATAAACAAACAGTCCTATTGGTAAAAGACACATTAATGTTTAAAAATTGACTCATGCGACATTTGTTTTGCTTCTTCTCAATGTAGATCTGACCATGGAGGGGCTCATTTTTTTCAACAACATAATGTTCCATAACTTCCATTCATGTTCAGAAGAAACACTCAGACCGTCAGGAATAAAAAAGGACCCGTGCATCACAATTTTACTGCACAACGTGGAGACTAGAACAACGGTGGTCCGAACAAGGGTCCAAGTTGTTCAATCCGCTTATACCATGCTCCCACATAGTAAACATTTCAAGACAATTTTTAATATTTTCCACAAAGTGTAGGAACTATTTTGTCTCCAAGTACTTTTTATGCTAAACAGCTGTTGACCAAAGCCAACCGATTTAATGGATAACGATTGAGTGTTTGCCGAAATCTCAAATTCAGTCAAAATATGATTTTGATTTGATCTGATTTACAATGCACCCCTACATTTAATGTAGTTTAAATGCTGTTCATCATTTCTACTTGTCATTCAACAATTACAGCATCATAAGTTAACTAAACATTTAAATTTATAAATAACCTCATACACTTTTAGCAGGAAAATAATCAAAAACATAAAGCCACCTTTACTGGTAGTATTAGTATTAATAATACTCAATATAAATTAAAACTGTCCTGCTATACAGGTAAATAAATCCAGTCTACTCTGCTGCATGATGTTGGTTCTCTAGCAGTTTGGGAATTTTCCCCAACTTCCAGCTGATGTAAACATCCCTTACACATAAACTACGCTGCTTATCTACTTAAACACAGACATAATGCTCAGATCTCGTGTGCCTGACAAGAGGCTCAGTACCGGGAACGTGCATCTACACTAGGCTTTCCACCGATCGGAACGGCTTGATCGTATCGGCTTGATCGGAGCGGCCGATTTTTCACATATTTTTAATTTTTTCTGATCAGCCCTAAAGTTTTCATCCACCGATCCGATCAATGACGTCATTGTCATTGTGAAACTGCTCCCGTTCCAGCTGCGTGTGATCTGTTGCAGCTGCACTGTGACACTGTTTGCTAGTGGTGCTTTGTAAATTAATTGAATAAAAAACTTTATTGTCCGCCCGTCACATAGTAAGCACGGTTCAGACTTACTCTGAGAGCAGTCGTGGTGCGGACCTCGTCTTTTATAAACGTCCCGCTCGCTGACGGAGCTGTAGCGGACATGTAGCGTCATAAAAGCTGAGATGTTGCGGCGCGTTGCTCTGGCTGAACGGGCTGAACGCATAAAGAAAACGTTGCGGAGTGAAGGGAGGCTGTGCTGACCCGGATGACGAAATAAGTCCACAAGGAAGCAGCATGTTTGACAACGTTGGTTAAAGATGGAATTTGCCGCACATATTCCATAATGTAAGTCTAAAA
>JAVQJG010027818.1:0-14391 GCA_036024015.1 Craterocephalus amniculus
ACACACACACATACACACACACACACGCGCACACGCACGCACACACACACACACACACACACACACACACACACACAAACACACACACACACACACACACAAACACATTTATATACAAAAGGAAAAAAAGAGGCAAAGATGGAAAAGTTCATAAATGATTTAGTAGTTATATTGTTCTAGTATGCGATCAGCAGTTTAACTGGTAACAAGTGATGCATATAATTGCATATAATTGCATATAATAGAAGCACCCACCAAAGGTATGGTTTCTAAAATGTAACGTTAATGTAATGAAAGGCCTTTTCAACATTTTTCTACATATAATATACATATGTATATAAGACAGTCCCAGTGTATGATAATTACTCCCATCTAGCATTCTAACTGAAAGCAAACAACCGAGACGCCTCGTTGTTTAGACCCGTTACTACTGTACAATTGCTGAATCTGCGGGACTCATACAGTAAGTGTGAAAAGGTCACAAGAAAACTTCCAAAAATTGGAGAGTCACATCAGGTGATGAGGCAAAAAATGATACATAAATCTGTTTCCTTATTGATGCCCATAAGTTACAAGTAAGCCCTATTTGTATTTGGTACAATGCTACTGCTAATAGCTAATGTCGTTTTGTGATTTTTTTTCTTTACTTTTACACTCAGAGTGGATCCGATGAAGTGAGAGGAAGAGGAAAATGAAGAGGGAATGGTAGAGACAATCAAAGCAGGGTATTTATAAATCATAAAACGGCAGAGAAACAGCGTCACGCCAAAGCCAAAAATTAGCCGCTTTCGCTAATTAAAATGGTCTGGACTCGTACATATGTGCAATCAGCGAGTCATCCATTTTTATGGACCCACCATTTTTACCACATAATAGACTGTGAAGAAACCATTTTTCTTAGAAAGATTAAGATAATATCAGGTAAAGCTCCTTTAAAGCAGAACTTTGCTTTTTTTTAACTGGGGTCTGTTTTCATCTCTCCTCTCATACATGTGAGTAATGGGGAAAGGAGCGTTCAAGATCGCTCCAGTATTTCTGGGCAGGCAGCTAGCAGCACAGCTAATGGTAAGTATCGGGCAACTTCTTACCTTGTAAGTTCGCCCTAAAAACGTGCTTCCCCCCCACACTGAAGTACTCTGCTAGTCTGAAAGTAGGGACAATGTACTAGAGAGGAGAAATGAACAAAAATATCTGTATTAGCTGCCGATCGCCAGGTTTTATTATCTTTTGGTGTCTGTGTCCTGCTGCTCGTGTCCAAATCCTGCGGGATTCTCCTGGAATCGCGTGATAAGTCGCGTCAAAACACCGGTGGCAGATTGCACTTCCTGACACCAAAAGATGTAATCTACAGGTAATACAGATATTTTTGTTCATTTCTCCTCTCTAGTACATTTTCGGACATTTGTTGAGACTAGCACAGCACTTCAGTGTGGGAAAAAAACTAATTTTTAGGGCGAACTGAGACGCAGAACCAACTGCCCAATACTTACCATTAGCTGTGCTACTAGCTGCCTGCTAAGCTAAATACTGGAGCGATCTTGAACGCCCATTTCCCCATCACTCACATGTATGAGAGGAAAGATGAAAACAGAACCCAGGTTAAAAAAAAAGCGAAGTTCTCCTTTAATTTTGCTCTTAAAGGAAACAGACTCTAAGGATCGGACCAAGTTTGGTATCTCATTCCACCATTGGGGGATTACAGAGGAAAAGAGTCTGGATACTGATCTGATGCCCCGTTGTGGTGGAACCATTAGGTGTCTTTTAGCAGCTGAGCATAGCTGACGAGAGGGAATGTAGCTCTGGATGAAGGAGTGAAGGTATGCCGGAGCCGTGTGCATTAGCGTTTGGTAAGCCAGAAGCAGAGCTTAGAACTTGATGCGTGTTGCAACTGGAAGCCAGTGCAGAGAAATAACCAGTGTTTAATAGTTACACACTCTACCTTTAATTTATGCAGCTGTGGCAGCACATGAATACAACACAAATGTTCATCAAGGAGAAATGAAATTGATTTTCTCTTTTTTAATCTTATCTTATTAAAATTCTGGAACTTGTACAGTTGATGCGAAACTCGAACAAAAAAATACAAATTTGCGTGTCTAAATTTTCACTTGCGTGAAAAAATTACATACATCCAGAGATGTGGACTCAAGTTTGGCACTCAGATTTGAGTCATTTAAGTAACATGAAACTACTTTACCTTCAGACTCAACTTGGACTCACTCTCAAAAGATTTGAGACTTGTGAACAATGTTTAATTAATTTTTTTTCCTGATGTGTTGAATGGCTGTATGGCATTCATTTCCACGGATATTACAATGATGTTGTTACACAAATCTTCTTGTGTTTAGTCCTGTGTTGTTGGGGGGAGTAGTAGTCTGACAATTACAAAGGTGGACTTTGAGTCTGGAGAACCCAGGTTTGAATACTTTGCAGTAAACCATTGTGTGCCCTTGAGCAAAACCCAAACCCTAACAAACTGCTCCACGGTCCTGAAACAGTGCAACCCACTGCTCTGTAGAAGTGGGTCAAATGCAGGACTGAATTCCCCAATTGTGATTAATAAAGTAAAAATCTGAATTATTATAAACAAAAACAGCAGGGCTGCCATGGTTTTCAGTTATTGTGCCCAGCACTTTGTATTATTACTTTTGACTCAAAAGTTTCAGATAGAAACTTCAATCAAGAGAATCATAAAAGAGCAGCTAACTGCCACCTCTGTGGCATTGAAATACAGGATAGTGGATTGACTACATCCACCATCGTCCACCACCTTAAAACACACCCGGAGATGTTTGTAACTCTGCGCTTAATGTTAGCATCTATGCTACTAATGAGCCTAGCACCACAGTTGTGTTAAAGTTAGCTTGTTTCTACCTTTAACTGATTGATTTTAAACAAATAATAAAACATCTACTTGACAAGGTGAGTTGTTAACATAAACTGCTGGCTTTATCTTGATCCGCCCTGGATAACATTGAACTGATGAGGCAAATTAATGATCATCTAAGCTGTAGAAAGTAAATGAGTAAATGAATAAAATTGATCAAAAACAATAAAACCATCTAAAACATTAGAAAAAAAGACCATTTTACATATTCGAAGAGCTGGATTACAGGATGTAAAATCCCAAATCTAGAGAAGAAGGTGTGGAACAATCTCTGACACAATGCTCACATGTACTTTGATATTTTTTTGCTGATAAAGAACTGATAGTTTACATGAAGATGTTATGTTTTAATCTTCAAAATGTCTTTTTCCCTGGATCAAATTGACCCTGAACACAATATATGTTTATTGTTGATAACAGAAGTAAATTTTCATTTCAATTTAATTTCAAAATGTAAATATTTCTAAGAAATAATCTATATATATATACCCATTAAAACACCAAGAGAGAAACATTTCCCAGTTATTGATCCATCAGTGAGATAGTATGTAGATCTATGCATTTCTTAGTAACAGGTATTCTGAATGTATAAGGAGGCAAGTGAGGTGCATATAAATAATTTATTAAGGTAGTTCACAAACAAAGTGACATTAAATGTTGGGTAAAATATAGAATTATACACTTTTTTGGAGGTTTCAATCACCGGGGTCATTGATGGCCAAACATTACACATTTTTTTAAAAGCTTGAAATGACCTCATGTAAGAAGAATACAGAAAATAACTTTTTTTTTTAATAGTGAATAATAATTAAAACAAAAAAACATATACAATATTTCAATCTCTTTAGATCTATTGCTTACAGGTGAAAATGACCAATGCTGATGCTTTTGAATAAAAGATAACTATTTATTAGTCATTACAACTAAATGTGAGAAACAATATGTAACTTGAAGTCAAGAGTTACAGAAAAAGAGAACACCTGAAAAAGTTTGGACTTAAACTAAAAATGAGAAACTTGAGAAATAAGAAACCTTCTGATATTCTGTGATAATAGTTCATTCTGGACAGAAAACTGCCTAAAAAAAATCAACCTTCAGTTATCAAACAATAAAAAGTGTGATGTAAAGGGAATTAAATGAAACACAACAGGGACCATCTGCGCATTACAGATTTTCATGAATGTGTTGTTTGTATCAAATTCTATATTTGTTTGTAGTTTGTAAATACAGTGAGCCTGGTTAGATAAACATTGGAAAGCCTTTCTCTCTGATCTGCATCTGTTAATTTTGATCTAAAACAAATTAAGTAAAAAATGACTGATTTTAACTTTTGTTGCAGTTTAACAAATTTCCCAGTGTTTCTAGAAATGGGAATTTGTTTTATTATAAGTGATGACAGACATGGAATAAAATTCAACAAATGGATTTTTGTTGATTCTGAAAAAGACGCTGCATATTTCCCAAATAAGATTTGGGTTTGTCGTAGATGGAAAAGTGCATATAGGACTATAATCATAGTGACTAACAGGGATCCAATATGTACAACATTGAAAACTTAAACATCTAGATGTTATAGCCTACAATTACATTTGCTTTTTGGTTTGAGCTGATTTTTTAAAAATATTTCCTTGGACTAAAATCTGGGACTCTAGCAAACCTTAAATAATCATTTGTCATGTAATTACACAAAGACTAAAATGTAGACGTTTTATTTACATTTACTTGTATTTTATCATCAAATTTATGAAATGGATGGACCTGAGACATTTTGTTAGAAGATTAAACATGAAAACATCACATTTGCCCTTTTCAGTCAAGTTAAATCATTTAATAGATTTCCATGATCATGGATAATAATATAGATATATGAGCAGCCAAGAACTGAGAGGTAATGATCCTTGTTTTACTAATTAATATCATATATTTATTTATTTAAATTTTTATCTGCAAATGTAAAGACAAAATAATCAGATAATAAATAAAAACCACAGAGCTGTGTGTAATGCCGTGACTGGTTTGAAGTTGTGTGTGTTTTCCTGTTGACTGAGCAGCAGCAGTCGTCATCCGCGTGGAGGAATCTTTTTATGGCTCCTGCACTTACAGCTGGAGGGTGGAGAGAGGAGGAACAGTCTGCAGCATTTTAGCACACAATTTCATGATGGTTTCATAGAAGAGGCCAGCCAAGCATTTCAAGTGACAGAGGAGCGAGAGGGCAGCATTGTAGAGAAGAGCAGGTAGTGTAATGATCAGGTAGACAAGATGGCATCAAGCGTCCTCAGAGATGGTCAGGCACAGAGAGCTGACTTCCTTCCAGACAAAAAGAACCACTGAAACAGGACGAGACAAAACCAACAAACAGGAGAGCCATTAACTCTAAGCCAGGAAGACTTGTTATTACTGTTCAGCAGCACAAAGTCACACACTCAAAACAACACGCACAAAATGTAATCTTCAGATAAGTATGTGAAATAGATCAAATTTTGCACAACTGAGCAAAATATTATAAAAAGAAGATTATGTTTATAGTAATGGCCTTAAGTAAAATTATCAGTGGGAATTAATGAATATTTCTATTATACTAAATATGCCAGCAAATACTTGAATTTTAGTAAATAATGTCAGGTTTGTTGCTTGACCATTATTTCAGTTTCAAATCATACGTTTTAGAATTGATCTGGACTATTTCTGTATCAAGTTTAGATATAACACAGAATGGAAGACTATGTGAACGTTTTTATATTTTACGAAACTCAACAGGTCCATAAAATACAAACACTCAAAGCATACATGTTTGCATTGATTTCAACCCTGATCTAGTACGAAACAACAAAGACTTTAAATGAAAAAACAAAAAATAGATCATTTTGAACGGCTGAACATAACACTAAGACATAACAAAAGTGGAAAGTTTTCAGTACTCAATTACTGGGTTCTACCACATTCTGCCGTACAATAGGTTTGAGCTGACCGTCTTACTGGCCTACAGCAGATGTGTCTGGGCTGTCCTGTCAGACACATAGATTTAAAAAGATTCTTATTTCTTAAAAGTCAGATGCATTATTTATAGATAAGATTGATTTTTCCTATTAATTAAACCCTAATCTATTTAATGACAATTTAAAATGTTGTTTTAGATTGTTTTTATATCTGCGTGGCTTTAGTCATCATTGGTTTGTGTTTCTTAGTTTAATTTGCTTTACTGTACATCAAACACAATTAAAAAAGGTAGTGAATTTGTATCTTCCTAAATAACAAAACAGTTTTAACTCAAGGCATGTGCTTATCTTCAAGAACTCGTAGAAAACTACATCCAGTGTCCTTGCTGCCATGGTTATTGAGACAGAAAAGTTTCCCGAGACAAAAACATTATTAGCACTTGAAGATATTTCCGTGACACAAAATGATGCCACATAGGAGTTTGTTTGTTAGTCTTTCACTATTCTAAACAGGACGGTTTACAGCTTCATTTTGCACTATAGCCAAATATAGCAGTGATGCAACACAATTTCTAAAATGAAGGATTAATTATCATAACAATGACCTTGCAAAAACTGCAGGACTGATTAAATTGTGTATGTATATATATGTGTATATATATATATATATGTATGTATAATTATATCCCTACTCTAAGAGCTTCTGTAATAACAGTCTGCTAACAATTATGTGAACATACTTATTAACATTTCGGTGCAGTCTTTGATTTATCATACTATTATATTTCCGTTCTTTTTCAGGCTTTTCAGGCATTATTCTTCCTTCAGGGGATTTACTTTAAGTGGCCCTCCCTTTCAGTATGTCGCAACTGATTTAAGCAGCATTCAGTTTTGAGAAATAAAACAAGTAGAAATGAGCATTTAAATCCATCCACACTCTACGGTGAAAGCGGAATTTTACTTTATACTTTAAATTACACCGCATGGTGCATTCCCATAACTGTTAGGATCAATACATTCAGAATCTGAAGTAGTTTTGTGATATGTTTATATGGAGTCATCTAAATAATGACGGGCTATCAGGTGCCTTACAGGATAAAAGCATCATAAAGTGGGGACAAACACATTGCCCATTGGATTGATGTGCAGCTTCTCCTCACATTTCCATTGCTGAGTTGTGAAACCATTTAAAAAGTTTCATTCTCCACATGCAGCACTCAAAGTGCTTGGAAACTTTTGATTAGATGGTGCATCTTCTACAGTTAACAGAAAAACAAGCCAGAAAATGGCCCTCTGGCTTAAATGGACATCAGAAAATGTTAACTCCAATTGCAGCCATTTCATGAATAAAACCATGGTTTATTACTATTTTTCCCCACATTTTAGAGGCAGAAAAGTTCACTTTTCCTTTTCCTGCCCTTTTAGCCAAAACATTAAAATTAAATTTAAAAAGATTACATAATTATTGGTAGCCTAGGGAACAAAAAAAAACGTGTAAACAACTTTCACAAACCGAGTTGATACAACTTTTTGAATTTAAATTCCCTTTATCCTTGCAAATACAATGTTTCATCACAACAACTTTTAATGTTATGCTTTGTGTGATGCACACACAAATCTCTTAATAAATCCAAGACACCTGCCAGCTCTGGAAATGTATTTTGTACAGTGAAGAGAACTAAATGTTGTTACACAAAGTCACAAATAACCTTACAAAGTATTCCATGTCACTACAAATTTAAAATACCATTTCAGGACATCAAACAGACTTCATTGTATCACAAAAAACAAGTGCACTGAAGGGCAAACAGACACAAGAGACAGATTGGCAGATACATTTGGCCATAAGAGGAGCTGGGTGACAAAGCCAGAATGAGCCATAGTTGAGTCAGAACTGTACACTCTAACAGCTTTGTTTACCTGCCCTTACTGCTGCCACAATTAATGCAGCAGAGAAGTGGACGAACCAGGTACCCTTGGAACCAAGCACCCAGTCCAAGTACACCATCTGCTTTGTTCTGCCATGTGTTTGGTAATCTGCATTGATCTGCTACTACATGCTTTTTATTCTAAAATTGTTTTTACAAAGGAGAGTAGCTATGCTAAAATGTTGCCACTTAAAAAAAAGCAGAGGACACTGCAATCAGAAAAACCCAAGGACTTGAATTTTTAGGGAGAACATTTTTACATCTCAAACAAGCCAACAGATTATATGTAAAGCGACCAAATCAATTTATACGTTTAAGTGAATTTGTTCATTTATTTGTAGCATTCGTAGAATTTGGCTTATAACGCTTTTTTTTTTTTCCTAAAACAGATCACAAAGAAACACAAAGAACCTTCCCAAGAGTGTATTACAACTAAAACTCATACAATACAGATCAAATTATGTTTAAAGGAACATCAAGGCTAACATGCTGAAATCTGATTAACAAATCTGCAACATGTCATCCAGCAGATTAATTCAATGTATTCATATTGGAGTGTTTCATAAAACAAGTCCAAAAATGTGACATCTTTTCTGTGAAGTCAGTGAATTTACTTGTTAGTAATACTTGAAAGGCAAGAATTGTTGTTGGAAATTTAAACACTGAGTTTCCAAAAATCCTAAAAATCTGGTGGTGGTGGTGGTGGGCAGGTTCAGAAGTTTTGCTGCCAAAACTTATAAAGAAAGAAAAATGTAAGAGGAAAAAAACTTGTAAGTTCTATATTTGACCTGGTTTAGAAATACTAAACCAAGAAAACAGATGGTAAAATATTTAATTACTGCATCCAATTAGCAGACTTCTTCCTTACCTCCAATGGTTTCCGATGTCTTGTAGCCTTAACTCCACTCAACTAAATGAACTTCTATTTTGTGATTCTAAAAGAAAAATCTTCAACACTCTAATCCTATTAACAGTATGTTGAAATCTTCTGCTCTCCATTTTTCCCCAGCAGCCAGATTATGGCCAGCATCCCATTAAAGCACCATATTCTGTATTTTGGCGCCCTATTAGCATCATTTCGTCCATCAAGCGACATTAATTGTGAATGAATGCAAACTCCTATAGAAGAATACGGTCTTCAAGAGGTCTGTCACATACTTTCTCCACTTGGGAGGACCTTTAACCTACTTAGCCGAGGAACAGCACCGCTTCAAGTAGTGCAGCTGAAAGATATGCACCTGCCCGCTTTTTACTCTCACACTGCGCCGCAATTTAAGAGGAGAGAAAGTATTTGATCTAAATGGTACTACACTGACTGCAGGTGTGGAGTTTCCTCGACAAATTTCCAGATCGATGAGCCTTCAGGCCCGGTACAATACTAATGCGAATTAAATTTAAAGTTCGGAGAAAGGAAAATAGTCGACTGCTACTGTTTGTCATTTAATTGTAAAAACTAGGGTGCTTTTTTCTGCACCACCGAAAAATCAGCTTACTTTATCTGGTCATAAGAGAACCACAATAAATATTGCTGTGAAGTAAAGGATGCAGAAGATATGTTTTTGCCTCCAAACTAGTCCATTTTAGTTGCATTCTCTGAGCTGTCATTTTCGTTTGATTAAAATTGAATGATCCATCTCCCCATCTTTCAAATTAAACTAAATCAAGTTAGAAAAATGTGGGAAACAATTTTCATTTGCCAGTCTTTAGACAAATAGTTTTACATAAATTCACTTCGCTTTGAATTATCGTCAGATTAAATCTTCCAGCTAAAACGTACAGCATGTTCCTAATGCGTAATCACACTTTTCTGAGTCTCACTGCATTAAAATAAGCCATTTTTAAGTGTACCAATCTTGAATTTATAAGCCCTATGCTGCTTTATTTTTATCCAAGTAGATTATTTATTATCATATTACACTATTTACATATAAATACACCCGGAGCCTCAAATAAGTGAAAGGAGAATTAATGTGCGTAAATTACGCACGGAAATTAGAATGAATGTTTCCATAGCTGAGATATATTTATGTTTGCTTGAACTGAGAGTCATCCAGACTGTAAGAAAAATAAAGTGCGCAAAACTGGGAACCATTTCAGTGTGAGCAATTTGATAAATATTTTAGACTTAACAAGTTGAAAGTCTTGTGCGACATTTTAAGATTTGCTAAATTAAATAAATCCTCTTTTCTTGTGTACATTGTTCTTGGCTTGGTGTGCGACTGAGCTGATAGGTCAGGACCCTGACCTTTTAGCCATCTCTTTACTTCTCTCAGAGTATTGAACTCGCATCGACGAGATGGAGAAAGCCACTTCAGTAACCAAGCGCCTGGGTCCATTTGCCATGCTGAGCTGAGGGGGTTGATGATATCGGGAAAGGTTGTGGGATATAAACCAACTAGCTAAAAGGGGTTGTTATTGGGTTCTGGTTAATAACACTTTAATTGTCCGATTAAAGCTTCCAAGCGCAGAAAATTTGATCCAGTGTCCATCGAGAAAGTCTATTTATTTGCACACGGCGATTTAGAACTATGAGTTTCACTTAGTGTAGGCTACACAATATCTGCAATGTAATTTCAGGACAAATTAACATACGTATTTCGAGTAATAGGCCCCATTGCCATTTTTTTATGAAGCATCTGTAATATTTCTTTGGAAAATTAACCATGCAAAATATTATCCACGATAGTAATAAAGTTATGGTGCAATTGTAAAGCATCGGCTGGAACGTTATTTTTGTGTCTAAAGAAGTAACAAGCTTTTTCCCTCGCCATAGTGCCTCCAAGTATGATTGTCTTTCTGTAACAAAAGTCAGTGTAGGCTATTTTAAACAGAATTATGTTTCTCAAATTGCATCATGCGCAGTTTTATAGTTCGGCAACATGCATCTTCAAACAAAAAAACAAAACAAGCAAACGATAAAAGAAACAATTGACATCAGCAGCTGCTAAATAGATTATACCATAATTTAAAATGATTTTTCTTTGTCAATATTTTTATCTATACATATACGTATATTAACCAACCTTGATAGGGCCCCATGCGCCTCTCCTCAGCGTCCATTCATCTGGCTCCCGCTGCTCTATAGTATGCCTACTTTTTGTAAAACAAAAGTTTACAGCACCATTAATGCGGTAAATAAACTCTGATAAGCGCCACAGGCAGCCAACTAGCCCCAGATTTTTATGGGATCGTAATGTGGAGGGTTTGTGGACTAGGGTCCTGCTCTCTGACTCAGTAATCCACAAGGTTGAGAGGTTTGCCTCATTTACATAATGTTAGAGGTCTGGGCCGAGGCCTACCTTTCTTTTCTACTTGAAACACCATACTGCCTTCACGAAAAGAGTTTAAAAGGCGCTCAGACGTCTGGATCATTGTGAGACTATTTGCAGGTTGGAAATCTTAATTAAACAAGAGTATTTTGTTTGTTTGCTTGATTAAAAGAAAATATGTGAGCACCTCCAAGAATTGTACTTCAAGGTTTTCAGAGGGCGTCAGCAGCACAAAGACTAGTTTTAAGAATCATGTTTATCTATCTTTCTGAAAACTCGATCTGTTTTCGGTAACTTGCGCACTATTGTTTTGCCACACCAATAAAGTCCTGCTGGTCATTAAATCAGATTTTGGTTCCAGAGTGATGAAAGATTTAAAGAGAGAAAGGAAAAGAGATGCAGTGGCTGACATATGCGTAAGAACAGCCGTTTATTACATTCAGGATATCAACTTAACTGGAGATGGGTGTTCTTGTTGTTTCGCTATAATTGATGGCTGACCATGTCACATCTTCATTTGCTCAATTAGGGTAGGTAGCTACTTGCTGCCATCTAATACTAAATTGCATTAGTGGCTTCATGCAGACGAGTGCTTCCTTCCTTTATTATCTGTCTGGTGTATTTTGTTTATAATGATAAAAACAGATGAAGAAATTGGGGAAAATCTGAATAAACCTTATCATTCCGATGTTAACTATATTTAACAGACAAATTTGGAAACGTAAAATCAAATAAACAATGTAAGGCTGTAATTAGAATGTTCATTAACTGCTGTCCATTATTGCAGTTTGTCAAAGCTCTTTTCTCTTTGACCCCTTGTTGTGTCGCTCTTCCTCTTATTTCCCCCTGGCGCCTGTTAGTTTGCTCAGAGATTACAATGTCGGGTCAAGTCTGCAAAGTGTCATTGAAACATGTTGATCAGATTTGAGGGCTCTGATTGCAAGGGGCCATGTCTAAGAAAAAATAACTTATACATAAATAAATATAATATAATATAATAAATTAAAATGATCTGACCTCCTTTTTTCGTGCATGCATGCCACAGTGTGAGCTGGAGTTGCATGCAGCACCAGCTCACATTTTTGGGGCTGAACTGCTGTTCCCTTTCAGTTTTGGTTTTAGTCATTTTGAGCTTTTATTTGGACTTGTCCCTCTTTGCTGGGGTAAAATGATGCTCAAGATGCATAAATGGGTTAGTCATACAACTTCATTGTGGCTCTCTGATGATACTCGGTGGCCCTTATGTCTGTTGAAAGTGCTCTCAAAGTTTCTAGAAAGAGTGGAATTCCCTACCGAAGCAAAATAGTCATATGTGGTCGAATCAGCTGCTGCGCAGAGTATAATGAGCTATTCTCACCTGAAAAGTAGTCAGAGGACAAGATAGGAAAAAAACATATTTCTAGTTTTATTCATGTAGTATACAAGTTAATATAAGCTAAACTGTATTTTCATGAATTATTTCCCTAAAACGTCAATGACTATTGTTTGCTGGTTTTAGGAGTTTTGCTCCGCCCCCTGTGTTTGTCGTAAACCTGGCTCCTGGCTCCAATAAACCCGGGCTAAGAGCGCCCTGGGCTCGCCTCCTTCTCCAAGGCGATCAATAGGATCTCAGGCGCACTACAAGCACTCTCTTACGTAGACATCCACCAAGGAGAGAGCCGATACAACAACACGGTTGATCTGCTCAAACACTAAAATCTACCTGCTTTCTGAATCATGTCGTTGAGCCCAAAGCACACTACGCCTTTTTCAGTGACAGATATTTTGAGTCCAATCGAGGAGACCTACAAGAAGTTCAGTGGCATGGACGGCGCAGGAAATCTAACCTCTCCACTGGGAGCCTACCGACAGCCTCAGGTGTCTCAGACCGGCATGCAACAGCACTCCATGGGCCATAACGCCACCGTGGCCACTACTTACCACATGCCGCACACCGTCTCACAGTTCTCCCACAGCGCAATGGGGGGATACTGCAATGGAAGCATTGGCAACATGGGAGACCTCCCGTCTTACCAGGAAAGCATGCGGAATAGTGCAGCAGCTACTGGGTGGTACAGCGCCAACCCTGATCCAAGATACTCCACAAGTAAGTTTGTTTCTCTTTTTATATCTCCCTTTTTTCTGATTTTTATTTTCCTCCAGAAAAAACACAAATGAAATGTCAGGAAAAAGATCGTAAAACTCCTATGACAGAGTGTACCTTATTTATGTATTTAAACTGATTATGCTAAGGATTAAAAATAAATAGTTTTGCACAGTATTTTACGAAATCTTTTATTTAAGTATTATATTTAAGACTATTGTACTTTGCAATTAAACTGAAAAGGAGATCATTCTTTCTAGTCTGATTCGACTTTTTACCTTAAGCACGGTTAACTATTTAAAGTTATTATTATTATGATAATTATTATTATCATAATGATAGTTATTATTGTTGTTGTTATTATTATTATTATTTTTTTTATTATTATATATATTTTTCTGTCATTTATATTTTTATTGAAGCTTTTCCTCTTCAGCAAACAACGCTTAGTGCATAAATACAAATGACAACTTCAGGCGAAATAGTGTTCTCCTCTTCTGTTTATTGAACGCACGTATATGTATGTATATTTTTAAGTTTCTAGATTCATGGGACCTTCCACAGGTATGAACATGAACATGGGGAGTCTCACAGGAATGGCCGACGCCACCAAAGCCATGCCAGCTCTCCACGCAGCGCCCAGGAGAAAACGGCGCGTCCTGTTCTCGCAGGCTCAGGTCTACGAGCTGGAGAGGAGATTTAAGCAGCAGAAATACCTGTCAGCGCCCGAGAGGGAGCACCTGGCCAGCATGATCCACTTGACGCCAACTCAAGTAAAAATCTGGTTTCAGAACCACCGGTATAAGATGAAGCGCCAGGCCAAGGACAAGGCGGCGCAACAGCTGCAGCAGCAGCAACAGGACGGTAACCTGTGCCAACAGCAGGCGCAGTCCCCGCGGCGCGTAGCCGTGCCTGTTCTGGTGAAGGACGGCAAACCGTGTCAAAACGGCTCCAACACACCAACACCGAACCAGCAACATGTACAACAAAACCAACAACAAACCCAACAACAAAATGGATCCGGGGTCGTGCATGCATCCTCGACCAGCAGCCTCGCCCAGCATCAAAGCCAGCAGCAGGTGAACGCTTTGGAGCTTGAGGAGATGTCGCCTAGCCCCCCCTCACTGCACAGCCAACTCAACATGGCACAGATAGACACATCTGCTGTAGATTACACCAGTAACATGGTCAGCTCAAACCTCCTCTACGGCAGAACGTGGTAGGACCCAATAATACAGTAGTGACACTTTCCACTTTTCTATGTGAACCTGCGGATGAGCCCATGAAG
>JAVQJG010027819.1:0-20624 GCA_036024015.1 Craterocephalus amniculus
TATTAAATCAAACTCTTAATGCTGGACTCGACCGGAGGGGACAGAGAGAGAGAGGAAAGAGAGAGAAAAAAAAATAAAAAAAAATAAAAATAAGAAGAAGAGTGGGGGGAGAGAGGGGGAGAGGAAGGGTCTTTTCTTAGTACAAACAATACAGGAGTCAGTTAATGTTAAACCACATTTATGAGCCATAAAAGTCAATGTTTGTATGGATAATCTGCCGGCTTTTAATAATTAGTTAGACTATGACTCACCATGATAGCCACGTTGCCCACACATTCAAAGGAGTAGTCCACACCTCCATCTGTCATTTCAATCAGGACCTCTTGAATTGGCTTACTGTGGTCCTTTGGGTTCAGCAAGTCAGTGGCTCCGAACTCACGAGCGGTTTTAAACTTGTCAGGGTTGACATCGATTCCAATGATCTTGGCTGCTCCGGCGGCTTTACAGCCCATGATTGCTGCAAGTCCCAGTGCTCCAAGGCCGAACACCGCATAGGTTGAACTGCAGGGTTTGGTAAGGTTAAAAATACTAAAATGGAACTGGAAAACAGAATGCATGAAAGAAAAACGAACCTTTGCAGTGTTTACTGCAGCTCCATAGCCAGTGGTGATGCCACAGCCCAGAAGACACACCTTGTCCAGAGGAGCCCGATGGTCCACTTTGGCCAGGGAGATCTCGGCCACCACAGTGTACTCAGCAAACATGCTGCAGCCCATGAAGTGGAAGAGGCTCTTACCTTTGCGGGAGAAACGTGACGTCCCATCTGGCATCAAGCCTTTGCCCTGAGTGATCTTAGGGAACAAGCTTCAACTGTTCAGAGGTTATGTACTAGTGAACTCAAATATAGCAGCTACATGACAGTTTAAACAGGATATGTACCTGATCTTTTGACACAAGTTGGTTTTGGGTTCTTGCAGAACTTGCATTCTCCACATTGTGGAATATACAAGGGAATGACTGTATCCCCTAAAATACAAGCACACTCAATCTGATCACTTGCAGAGCAGACGCATCAAGCACTTTGCAGCTTCCTTACTTCTATTTATCTCATGACAGGATTGCAGCTCAGTTAACTTTTTCTTAAATGTTTGAAGACCATTGTGGCTCAAAAGTTTCTGAAACAGTTTGTCTACTTTGGCTACAATACCACACTGGGATGTTCTTAGAACAGGAGACAGCTTGAGTGCACTGCTGCATAAATCATGTGAAGCAGTCATGCAAAACAAATGTATCCAGGATCTTTCTGAATTCATGACATTATGACATTTAAGGGTCATGAGAGACGCTGCCTAGAATGAGCGGACAGAACCTGGCTGGAACTTGGTGACTCCTCGCCAACACTTTCTACGATGCCAGCTCCTTCGTGGCCCAGCACCACTGTGAAAACTCCCTCAGGATCAGATCCGCTCAGTGTGTAGGAGTCAGTGTTGTAGATCGATGTGGCCACAATCTGAAACAAAAAAGCTTGTGATCTGCTGCTGAACCCATTCAAAATGGTTATAAGGCCAGTATAACACTGTTATTTAGGGTAATTACCTTCAGACGAACCTCTCCAGTTTTAGGAAGCGCCACTTCCACTTCCTCCATCACCAGAGGTTTCCCTGCCTCCCATGCTACAGCAGCTTGACACTGGATCACCTACAATTCAAATTCCAAAGGTTTCAGCATGTAAAAACCCACGACTGCCACCATTTGTAGATGATGAGACAAGTTCAAAGTGCTATTTACTTTAGCTGTCAAAGAAAACGAGCTGGAGGCAGCTTTGACCTTAACGGAAGGACCGGAAAAAGACAAAAGACAAAACCTGAGAGTCTTCCAAGTGACTCATAAAAGTCACTTTGCTCTTGCTCCTGATACATTATGAAGTAAACAAAAGAAGGTCGATTTATGAGTTGAATGAACATTTCAGACCATCAACCTTCGAAGAGCTTATGTAACAACTTTGAGCCCACTCTTCATGTCCTTCCTCTTTACCATGTAAACATTCTTTTCTGTTCCATAAACACAATATTCTGGCAGCCCTGGCGCTGTTTTTGCAGAGCCGCTTAAATCCGTCAAACATTAACAGCAGAATTTGACAGAATAGAGGATACCTACCTCCCCTGCAGTCGCCATGCTTTTGAAAAGCTGTACTCCGACTCACATGGTGGGGGTAAGAGGGAAGGACTTATCAGGGTTTACATTAATCATAAGGAGTGCTACTTCCACACCTGAACTTTCCACTTTCTGCAGGGCTCATTTTCTCCACAAGGGGATACAAAAGTCATGCAGGAATAAGATTATCGCTTTTTTTCTGTGGTTTATGATAAGGGTGCTAATGCATAAGCACTGAAGCACATTAAATACTGTTTACCTCTTTTTACCAGCAAGATCAATGAGGTCACAGTGAAGTACAGAAGAACCAGGAGGTCAGAGCACATCCCTCTCCAGGTCAGATCTATCAGAACTAACCTGGTCTCTGCATATGTCACAGCTGGTAAAGTAAAGCACAGAAAGAAGCTGAAGCTGACTGGACTTTCCTATCATTTGTTCAGTAACTTCTATAAGCGCCCTCTGCCCAGGAATGACTGCGTGGTGATCTCCTTCTGATCCAGACTCAGTTCATGTTAACAGAGTCCAGAAGAAGGCCAGCTGTAGTCGGGCCATGCACCGTTTGTGCCTCTTCCTTCAAGGATGAGATAAAGAAATATTCAGTCTAGGACGAGCAAATAGAGACAGCTTTTTCCCCAGAGTTGTGAAATCTGTCTCACCAACATTCTTCAGGCTTCCTCGTTTTTCTCTCTCCCTTTCTCGTCTGCAGGCTGGTTTGTACACACACACCAATTTGTAACCTCTTCACACCACTGATGCTAACATTTACAAGCTGCACACACATTTTTTGCTCTTTTCTTTAATTCTATTTTCTTTAAATGTAACATAAATATGTATTTGAGTGTCACAGCCTGCAAGTCTTGACACCCTGTATATAAAATTTCAAACTAAATAAACAAGGATTTTGTCATAGAAAACAATTACATTATGCATGCACACGTCAGCAAGGCCCTATAGCCTACTTCATAGAAACATTTAAATCAAACAGGTCAAAAAACAGGTAATTTAACTCTTTTTGCTGTTTATTTTGTGATTATTCCACAAAATATTACGGTTTGGATTATGCCATTATAAAAAATCTGACATAAACCATAAATATATTTCATATTCTGTTGTAACAGGAAAGTTAAATCCATCCATCAAACCAAAGTCCAGATTTTTACTAATTTAACTCTTTACATTTCAGTTTGACACATCCTACTCTTGGCAGCTGGTGGACATGTTGATTCTGGCCCTGATGATATGATTACCTCATAACTAATAAACTCCTCTGTGACATAGGGAAGTCTTGGTCTTCCTGATTATTGAACTTATTATGGGCTCTCGTTTTTCTTGAATGACCATTCGATGCATGAAGCCTTTCAGCATTACCACAACACAACTAGTGATCTCAGAAACACTGAGAAGCAAAAACATCTATTAGTAGATATTTTAAAAACACACACCATCCCAGATATTGGCCTCATTGAGCTTATAGTTGGATTTTTAAGCCAAGTGATGATTAACTTAAAGAATCTTAAACATTTTCTGCCCTTCATTTGTCACTTCTCTTGAAAGATGTATATTTTGTTGGAAGTGATTCTACATTGTGTATCCTATCAAATTAGAATCAGATCATTTGTTTGTTAAAACTGCAACATATCTGAAAACATGAGGCTCTGTTTAAAGTTAAGTTTGCTTTGGGTTTGTGAAGCTTCTAGCTTCCTCAAGAGAATTATAAAAAGCAGTTTGAGTTATAAAAAGAAAGTAACTAAAATTCAGCACCACTGAAAATGTGTTTAATGAGAAGGAAACAGCAGCGTCATCAAACACTGACATGAAGTCACATCGCCTGCGTGATTTTAGGCAGGTACGTTTAGATTTGCAAGCTGCAGAGAAAAACACCACAATGATCAGAGTGGGAAGACCATGTAAACGCACGAGCAGCAGCAAAGTGCTGCTATATGTAGATGACTGATAAGGGAATGAGCAGCAGGTGTGCAGGATCACAGGTAACGCAGCTGGAGTGGGAGTGGTGTGGATGGATCTACTGACAGCAGCAAGCAGATGACTGAATGAACCAGATTTCAGGCAGAATCTTACATCATGACAGAGACAGAGATGTGCAGATCAATTAGATTGTTTGTGATGAAAAACTTTCTGTTTACTCTACATAAATAAGTGTTCTGGAAATATTTCCATCTCAGCTACGACTATGATGCACGAAACAAAAATGAAGCATCATTATTCAGCTGTTGTGATGTGACCAATAAGTTGAGACCAAATAAAACTTCTGCATTAATTTGACCACAAAGAAAAGTTCCTGCACGTCTGTTTTAGATCTATGGTTTTTATCCTGCATCGCTGTGCTGGCATTTTTAAATCCTGTTAAATCATGGCAACTCTGGTCCAGCATGACCAGAGACCAGAGCCAATCTGTCTGACATTTCTATTTTGTTTTACCATTTTCCCTACAAACCTTGAAGGAATCCTGCCTAATTCCCTTCAACACCTCGATTGACATCCTTCTTGATGCCAAGGGAACCGAACTCAGCTCATCCACCATTAGCATCTAGATCAGGAAGGTCTTAATTTATGATCCTGCATGTTTTCGGTGTTTCTGTGCTTCAGCCCACCTGACTCAAAGCAATCTGTTATTTCCAGTGCAGAACTTGAGTTGTTGGTGAGATGTGGTTTAAATTGCATCAGGTATGTTGAAGCAGGGGTGCCCAAGTCCGGTCCTAGAAAGCTACTATCCTGCAACTTTTGGATGGATCCCTTCTCCAACACACCTGAATCAAGTATCTGAATTCCCTTATGCATGCCATTCAGCTCTGCAGAGGCCTGGTAATAAATTATTCATTTGATTCAGTTGTGTTGGAGAAGTGACAGATCTGAAAGTTGCAGGATAGTTGTTCTCAAGGACTGGACTTTAGCAGCCCTGATCTAATCCTGCAAGACCGCATTCCTCAAACACCAGAATCTAAAGTCCTTCCTTTTGTTCATTACCACTTAAATGATTTGATAAGCTGGAGTCTAATTGTCTCTAACAGAGCTAAATGTAAGAGTTCAGGAGGGTTACTTATGTCACATGTAAGTATGCTGGTCTAACACAACGTAGAAACTTGGCTCCAACGTCAAGCACCATCCCGAATAAAGAAGTTGTATAGTGCTGTTTCTCAGCCAGGGGACGCTGCTGTGCAGTGACGACTCCAGGATTGCATATAACTGATATCACTGCATCATCAAATGAGTCCATAACACAGAGTTTTAAGGTTGGAATGTAATATAATGCGTCTTTGACCTGGAGACCTCAAACATTCCTCTGTGAGCCAAGGTGTGCACTTTCAACCCTCAGGGATGCTGTCCAGCAGGTTTTAGATCCATATCCATCACACCTGACGCAGATTTAAGACTTATTGACAGGCTCCGGCAGGGAAATGCCTAAAACCTGCAGAATTGTGGCCCTCAAGGAACCGGACACACCTGTTGGAGGGTTTCTCAACAACTCCCCTGAAAGGCACGATGAACTGTTGCTCTTTTCCACCTCCACATTGGGACAGCACACAAAATACAGCTGGAGATGTCAGTTCCTTGGTTTTGTCTCTCTTGTTATTTGCTCTGATTCAGGAAAGAGCTGATTTGCATTTGTATAAAGTACTTATTTTAAAACAGAGTACTTAAAAGTATCAGATGGTGGTAGAAAACTTTCTGACATTTCTGACTATCATGTTTGTTAAGGGGTCAGGGATCAGTCGTCGGCTGTAGCTGAATTTTGACAGCTCGAGTTCCCTTTCGGCCAACCAGGATTCGATCACAGTCTGGCATCAGCTCTATGGGCTCTGCATTCCACATTAGCCAATTGAACTGGAAGTGGGTGGAGCGGAAATGGAAGATTAAGTCACAGCCAGATTTAAAGATTTAAGAATATATATTTTTCTTCCTTTGATCCCTCAGCTGTTTCTACCTGCTCTAGCGTTCTCCTTCCATGTCTATTTCAGCCTTTTATTGAGTTTTTTTTACTCTTTAAACATGTGGAGAATGTTCAACACTGAGCTTCTTGGTCTTGTGCTTTGGTCTCCATTAATTTACTCTTGTTCTTTTTCTTAAGTTTATTTTTATTTATTTTATTGCTTTGGACTTTTTTCCAAGTATGTTGCAACTTTTATCAGCTTTAAAATAGAGTCCTGGCTGCCTTTAGGTCCTCTCCTGAACTCTAACCCTAATAGAAGCTGTTTTTCCTCCAGAACAGCACTGATGTGCAAGACCCAATCTAGTGTGTTAAAAGCTGAATGAAAAGAAGATAACACTCTGGGGATAAAGCAGTTATTATATGTAGTTATATCATTTCATTCAGTGTGTCTGGAGCTCACAGTAATATCTTCTCTTTTATTACTGGACCTGGATACCTTGTGGGATACAAGTGGGAAGTCTGCTGACAAAGAAATCTAGGAATGTCTCCGAGCAGAAGAAGTGAAACACTACCTGCCAAGTTAAGCAAACACACATATAATTAGTTAATCCTGTTAAAAAATGTTCGGATGGATACCTTAAATATAGTTCAATAGCACCATGAGTGACAGCATAGTGGACACACAACCCAGTAGAACCAGACGGCAAACAAAGAAGCTGCTGAATCATCTCTTTAGGTGAGGGTTACTCACTCCGCGCCTATGAGAGCCGCAGTCCTGCAGGTTTTCCAGGTATCTGTGCTCCAAGACACCTAATTCATTTAGTGAGTCATTGTGCAGAACTTGCTTATATCTATTAAATTGAATTCATGTTTGTTCAAGCAGCTGGATTCCAGCTCTCATAGGATTGGAATGAGTAACGCTGATTTAGACCATTAACTTTAACTTCACAAAGACTTTTACATAAGTTACTGAGTAGAGCTCTTTGGAGCAAATCTGTTAAATCCAATGAGCACACTTTCATCAAGATTAATCCATTCATGAATATTTGAGAAGATATGAAGCATGCACGTTTGGACAAAATGCATATTTACTGTTGTAAATAGGGGATTTAAGTGTATGCACACCTAAAAGCACCTTCTCCAGATCCCCTCCCAAACTTCAACTGCAAAAATATCCAACTTATTTCAAAGCGACACGTGGTTCATTGGTATATGTCTTTTAATAATTGAAATAGTCCATAACAGTTTTATAATTCAGTGATTTGTGTAATTACTAGATTGTTTGTGTGCACATGCTTCAGTTTAATACCCTAACAAATGGGCATTTTTAGGCATTTAGGGGTGCAACAATACTTGTATCTGCATTGGACCGTTTAATACGCTGCTCTTGGTTCTGTATGCACAGTATGGCATACTGAATTTTTATTTCATCAACTTCTGACGATGCTCTCTGTGTTGAAAGCTTAGTGGGTCTGCATTTTGGCTTCTCCGCTTGGGCTTCTTTGTCCAGCGCAGATCAACTTAGCGCCATCACTCAGGCTCCAACATGCATTCACTAAAGCGGGGGTCCGTTAACCAAATATTTTCTGTCAGTGATTGTTTTTATGAAACTGATGAGAGAAAAAAAATCTTCAGCACTCATTTTGATTTATTAAAGGGCCATTGTCTTGGAGCGCATCTGAAACCTCTATGGGTCACAGACTGGTGTAGAAGGAGTGTATGCAGCGGGATAACAAAACCCCTTGTTCAGAGTCTTACTGACTTATGTTCACTTCAGACTTTGGCAAAAGTGGCTCTTCCAGTCTCCAGTGTCGCACCAGAGCATGGATAACATATTAACAGCCATGATAAAACGTGTGTACGACGCAAAGTCTCAATAGGAGAATAGTCTCCACCATCTCTGCTGTAACCTGAACTACAACAGACATCTGGATGGAAATCTCACTTTGATGGATTCTCAAGAAATAAATTTAACCAAAATTATGATAAGATTTTTATGACCATGCCCGTCAAGATGACCTACACCGAAGCTTTTTTTTTACTAGATTTATTTTGGAAAGAGCTGTTAGTAATTTACGCTGTTATCTATAGAAGATTGGTGATTTTATTCATTATCGTCATTTTGCTGTTTCAACTAACATTCAATTTAAAAACTATACTTTTGAGTTTAGAGAAATCGAAACTGAGACACTAAAGAATTGAACCGAACCAAAACGTGAATTTTGTGTATCGTTACACCCCATCTGTTTACCTGTGCAAATTTTGTACAGCTAACAGTTTAGCTGTCCATGAATATGTTGATGAATCTTATGTAAAGTTTTCTTAAGAAATCCCCAAAGAAAAACTAAAAGAATTTAAGAAAAACTTTTTGAGAAGATTATGCTTATTGTGTTATATGGCTGCAATGAGACTGTAAATTGATTATTATATTGATGCATTATGATGGACAAATATTCATCACAGCCCGGACACTGCGGAACAAAAAGAGGGAAAAGAAATTATCAAAACTGGACATAGTATATCTGAAACAGAAAAGGCAAGTAAGTGGAGAGATACCATTTGCATTGCTTCATGAGGTCAATGGCATCATTGACTTGTTCCAAAGTCATGGTATGAGTGATGAACTCATCCAACTTCACCTTCTTATCCAGGTAGGCTTTAACCATCTCTGCAACACCATCCTTACTCTTAAACCCTGAGCCACAAAATGCAGACAGAAGAGTCTTATTTAGAAAAGCTGGAGTGCAGAAGTTGATGAATAGTGAGCGAGGAAAGTTTTGTTTTCTTTACCTCCAAACATGGAACCTTTCCACGTGCGTCCACAAATGAGCTGAACCGGTTTGATGGAAATGCTATGTAAATCTGTCCAGCCGACAATCACGCTGACACCCCATGCTTGTATGCAGGAATCCAAGGCACTTTGCTGGATTAAGAGAAATAACAAAGTCAGATTTGTGCCCAGATGGCCTCTGCAACAGCTACTGCGGCAAAAACACAAACAAACACAAGTGATCTTAGCCAACTATGATCAGAGTCAATTCTGAACCAGTTTCATGGTCAAATTGCCCCCTTTTTTACTTCACCCTCAAGCCATGTTAGAATAAATCGCCGCACCATGACTTCTACATTTCCGACACATTCTATGCCGTAATCCACTCCTCCATTGGTCATCTCTTCCAGCACTTGGTGGATGGGTTTGCTATGATCCTTTGGGTTCACAAAGTCAGTGGCACCAAACACCCGGGCTTTCTCAGCTTTCTCTGGATTGACATCAACAGCTATGATCCTTTTGGCTCCTGAATTTTTGCAGCCCATGACAGCTGCCAAACCCACAGCTCCAAGTCCAAACACAGCACACGTGGAGCCTGGCTCAACCTAAAGATAGAAGAGTGAGTGTCACTCCAGACAAAAGGAATGAGAGGAGATGTTTATACAAACATGCTGTCAACCGAAAAGAGAAACCTGCCGTTCATAAGTACAGATCTGATGTGTACAAACTTTGGCAGCATTTGATGTGTCACTGAATATCTGATGCACTGATATGAAACGCTCCTAGAAAAAGTGTCCAAAATGCATCACCAGCTTAACACAGCACAACAATAATGTTTCTTGGCAATAGGCTTAAACCTTGTGTAAGCCTGTTCAAGTGACTTTTAAATGATGTTGCAATTGTAAGGAAAATGCATTTGTGGGATGAGCAGCAAAGTTCAATGTGCTGCTTAACTCCATCAAAACATCGCCGGATCTTCTATGTCAAAACCAAATTGTTTATTTCGCCATTGACCCTTATTTCAAGCTTTTGGTACTGCAGGTGCTGCCACTCAACTCCCTAATGGGGACTTAATTATCAGCTACTGAGCATGGACCCTGCCACAGTGGTGTCAAAATGTGGAGAAGTTGCTCTGGTTGATGCACTGACGGGGTAAGAGTAACTGCTTTGTAACTTTGTACCTTATAAAGAACAGTATTGTGCCTCTGGGTTTGTCTGGTCTTTATGAGGTACAAACTGGCCTGTTGAAGGTACAACAGCAGTACCTGGGGTACCTACCCAGTGGCAATCCTTTGTATTGGGTCTCTAAGTAAAGACAGGCTATGTCTGACCTCAGCCTGATTAGTAGATTACTAGAGATTCATTGAGAAGGATGTACTATCTCCACAGGTAAATCCATGAAGTCTTCAGTTCGGTGCATATTTTCCTCCTTTTCAGAATCCTGAGGTATGTTTTGAAATGTTCTTGTATAGTTCTATTTATGTGGTCCTCAACCTCCCTCACGGTTGATAAGAAATTTCCTTTTTTGTATTTTATCCCTCATCGTCTCTACTTACACACCTTTGCAGTATTTACTGCAGCCCCATAGCCAGTGCAGATCCCACATCCGATGAGGCAGACTTTGTCCAGAGGAGCAGCAGGGTCGATCTTAGCCACAGCAATCTGGTTGATCACTGTGTACTCAGAGAAGGTACTGGTTCCCATAAACTGCAGCACCCGTTTCCCTTTACAAGTAAACCTGGATTCCACGGATGCCATTATTTCCTGACGAATCCTGGTCCTGAACAACAAGTATTTTTTTATGATGTGGACAATTGCTTGATGTTTATTTGACGGTTAAATCAATCAAACATCAAAAAACAAAGGAAGAAATGATGTTTAGGAAAAATGAGGATGATGATGGTGCTCACCATGCTAATTCGCACTGGTTGGTCTTGGGACTCTTGCAGAAGCGGCACTCTCTGCACTGGCAGAGGAAAAGAGGAATCACCTTGTCTCCTGAAGGACAGAAAAATATGGATTTTACATAACTTGATAGTGGTATGAAAGAAAAAAGGCTTTGATAAAAAAAGTCTTGAGTGGAGCCGGAGAACTTTTGCTGATCTCCAGCTGATTATTTTAATTCAATGATTTCATCAATATTTATCAACCTGAAAATAGCTTTGCAACATTATATTCACACTCTTAAGCCTCTTCTTTAGAGGACCAGACAAGAATAAGACCCCCCCCCCCTTGCTTAGAGGACAGCAAAAATATCAACAAACAATTAAGTTTTACTGATCATTACTTTATCAATCAATCATTATCTTTAGATGACGTTTAAAAAAGAGAAAATAATTAAAAACAGCCGCGCCGGGATTCTGTTAATAAGTTTGTTTTCTCTTTCAAACTGACCAGGTTGAAATTCTGTGACTCCAGGCCCGACACTCTCCACGATGCCAGCCCCCTCGTGGCCCAGGACTGTTGGGAAGCCATCTTTGTGCATACTCTCAAAGAGGTGGTACAAGTCTGAGTGGCACACTGCTGTTGCCACGATCTGCACCGAAGACAGAAAACGAAAAATAAAGACTGATGATCGAGGACAAAGTAGATGAGCAGCAGTGTTGTATGAAACACTCACACACCAAACTCTCTATTTCTATTCAGTGAGAAACTTTTACGTTCACTTTTAAGCGCTAGGAGACAACGTCATTTACCTTGATGCGGACCTCGTTTTCCTGTGGTGGGGCGACCTCAATCTCCTCAATCACCACAGGTTTGTTTGGCTCCCAGGCCACTGCTGCTTTACATTTAATGACCTAAAAGGCAACACGTTAAACATGACGTTTATTACTAAGTGTTACCACTACATGTCACAGTTCACCAGTGATGGTGAACCGTAACAGGCTGCATCACAGCGAAAAGGTTCCTGGTTCAACCTTTGCTGGGGGCTTTTTATCTGGACTCAAAGTTCTCTCTGTGAATAAATGACTTCTCCCAAACAGCATCAAAAGCAACATCACATTAACAGATTGATTATTACAAAAACTGCTCTGCTACTTTTTACTCGTCATTGTCATTTCATCACTGGCTGAAAGGGTGAACTTTGTATGTTGTCTCATTAAATCTTATACATCCCTGACCTGGCAGAAGGACTGCAAAAAGTTCTTTGCTCAGATTTTAAACGCAAGATAAAGAATAAAAATCATCTACTTTTGAACAACAACATGAAAAAACACACTGCTCATGCAAGAACCAGAACATAATGTTGCAATGATTTGTTATAATTTAGGGTCAGCATTAAAAAGCGCCCTTCCTTAATGCAAGACCAACTCATACTCCAAAGCATGAGTTGGTTTAACTTTGTCCTGAATTGTTTTAGTCTTGATGCTAATAAAAATGCTCGTGGTAAATGCTGACATCACATGAAACCCAAAGCAGTAGTTTAAAGTCCATACATAGTGAATCAGCTGGAAGAAAAACACAAGAAGACAGCTGTCCCTAACAAGATAAATCATCTAGTTTGGCTTGAATTTGAACATTTTTCATTGAGACTTTCCAGATACCACTGCCAACAGCTTAGATAAAACTGACAGGATACTTTCGAAATGTTTGCCAAGTCAAAACACAAGATAAATTTCACAGAAGCACAGGGAGCGAGGAGGAAAATAGAGACAGAGAAACAGCCTGACCGCAGGAAAACGTTCCTCTTGCACATCTGGAACTTGTGTTAGATCTGTAAAAATATCAACAGCTGCACAACTCAGGGACAAATGTATCATGTGACAACACACACAGATTTTGCTTACCTTCCCGGCTGTGGTCATGTTTGCTCGAAAAAAAAGTGTTCGCAGTCAGTAAGGACTTGAGAAGACGACTGCAGCAGCAAGAGAGGAGATTGGGTAGGGGAAAAGAAGGCCCAGGTTCATTATAACATGCTGAGTTAAGGCGAGGACTTTAACCTTGCTGTTGTCAGTTCTCACTTACAGTACACACACTGACAGCATATGTGGACTCTGAGTTGACCATAAATGAACTTGAATGTCTGCTAACACCGAAATACAGTTCTGTTTAGATGCACTGATGCCTCAGACAGAATTTAAGTATTTGTTTTAAATAGTTTAAAGAGCTGGTTTCAACTAAATGGTTTTTTTTTGTTATGTCTATGATGAAACTGTTGTTCATTCCCTTTAATTGTCTGTGTTTGGTAACACATTTTCCCATGTGACAAACCTGAAACATTTATTTACTCATTGCTATTAATATTATGATTAAGTTATTTTTGTTTAACAAAAACAACCAAAAACATAAATCCCAAACACTTTAAACAAAAATAAGCACAAAGAAGAAAATAATCTGTCACTCATACACAAGTCATTGATGAAACAAACACACAATAAGATTTAATGAAAAAAAAGGCTACAGGCTGATATGCAACAGATTTTCAACAGGTTGGCTTCTTCATTTTTACATTCACTTATCACATCACTACAAAGCAAAACCAATTAAGCTGTTTCATTATACTTTCTTGCAATAGTGGTTTTAAAAAACACTTAAACACAATTTCTGATTCAGCTTCTTTGGTTTCTTTTTCCAGATCTTTTCACTGACTGGGTCTTTACATGGGAACATGTTCACTTCTAAATTTATTATTGGTTTTAAAATTCACTCATAACCTTCTCATATTGAAATGGCTTTGTATTTTTCCACATTTTTTAATTGAAGTTTTAAACATGTGGTTATGCATAACAATTAATATAGCGCACACTAAGTGAGATAATGGAACAATCAAATAATTATTCAATAGATTCAATTATTTATTTCACTGTGAAGTGTATGCTGCCATTTTCATTCTCATGACCTTACATATGGTTTACTTAAACTCAGGATAGAGTTCCATTTAATTAAAAATGTCAAGAATTATATGATTGATTTTAATCTCAATTTTACATAAGGTATTATTCCCTCAGTAATGCTGGAGGTGCAGGTACACAGTCTGAAGCGTCTTGTTGCAATATCGATGGAAGGCTTAGATATCACGGAATGCAACATCTTACTTTGGAGTAACACTCAGAATCACGCGGATGCTGTGGAAGAAAAACACAAATCAACAATTAATTCCATCTGTTGTTAGAAAGTCATAAAAGTTGAGCAGATTTATTATTGTACCATTGGCCACGCTTCAACAGCTCAATGGCGTCGTTTACTTGGTCCAATGTCATGTTGTGAGTGATGAACTCATCCAGCTTCACCTTCTTGTCCAGATAGGCCTTAACCATCTCAGGAACACCATCTTTACTCTTAAATCCTGAGTCCCAGAGAAGAAACAGTAGTATAAGCAAGTTCTGCCATATTATAACGGTGCAGGCTGAAAGGTTGCAGAGTTTAGTCTTTTAAATAGTCTCACAACTTGTACTGGTTTTATCACATTGGTCTGTCTGATCTAGATGGGTTGGAGTAAACTAGGTTTGCTTACTAACTTTTGCTCCATAGCATGACTGAGTCGATTTGACCAGAAACTGAGCTATATTGAAATCTGTTAATTGAATAAATGACCAAGTCAAGGGTAAAATTGACGCTAAACTTTACCCCTTGACCAGAGTTAAATATGCAATAATGGTATCTTATAATACTATAACACAGTCTAACTGAAGACTTTATAATGCATGTCTCACCACCAAACAGGGTGCCCTTCCATGTACGTCCAGTAATGAGCTGAATGGGTCTGGCAGCAAAGTCATGCATGTCTGTCCAGCCAACAATCACGCTGACACCCCAACCTGGCATACAAGACTCCAAGGCACTGCGCTGGATGGAAAAACCACACAAAGTGAGGGGACTTATTCACTTCTTAATACGAAGAACAAGCCATCAAATCTCACCATGATGTCAACCTTCCCAATACATTCAAAGGAGTAGTCCACTCCTCCGTTGGTCATCTCTACTAGGACTTGGCTGATGGGTTTTTTGTGATCCTCTGGGTTCACAAAGTCGGTGGCACCAAACACCTTGGCCTTTTCAGACTTCTCGGGATTGATGTCCACAGCTATAATCCTCTTTGCTCCTGCAGATTTGCAACCCATGATTGCAGCCAAACCCACAGCTCCCAGACCAAACACGGCACACGTGGAGCCTGGCTCGACCTAAAGGAGAGGAGGTTTTTGTTGTTGTTGTTAGAATGTCAAATATGTCTCGATAAAGAATTTCCTTTTTTTCTAATGATACACATACACACCTTAGCGGTATTAACTGCTGCTCCAAACCCTGTGCACACCCCACAACCAAGGAGACAGACTTTGTCCAACGGAGCGGCAGGGTCGATCTTAGCAACAGCAATCTCTTTCATCACTGTGTACTCGCAGAAGGTACTGGTTCCCATGAACTGCAGTACCCTTTTTCCCTTACAGGTAATTCTGGAGTTTGCAAATGCCATCTTGCCTTGTTCACCAGGAGTCCTGAACAGAACATGTGTGATCCTGGCTTTAAATCTTATCATGAATAAATAAGTACAATGTTAATGAACCATTAAATGGGGCTGTAACCGCATGAGTATCTCTGGAATGAAGAAAATCAGAAGATGATACAAACTTAATACCCTTTTTCACAAAGGTTGGTTTTTGGACTTTTGCAGAAGCGACATTCTCGGCACTGGGCAATGAACAAAGGTATAACCTTGTCTCCTACGTTTCAAACACAATATGTTAATATGTATATCACCCCTTCACTGATTTATTTACCTACAAAACAAAGAACAAGAAACAGGTGCAGACATGTCATTGTATGTGTATCGATTGTGAGAGAAACTGTTGGTTCATAACATTTGACTGACCTGGCTGAAATTCAGTGACACCTGTACCGACACTTTCCACTATACCGCCTCCCTCATGGCCGAGGATGGCTGGGAAGCCATCTTTGTTCATACCCTCACACAGGTGGTACAGGTCTGTGTGGCACAGCCCCGTAGCCACAATCTGCATGGCACACAAACACAACACTTGGTGGTAGATTCTTCCTTGTTTTAATCATGTGCTTCCTAAGCAAAGTAGCGGTTCAACACATGAGTTGAGCAAAGTATCAACTTCATTTGCCAAGATATCAAGCAATTTTATGATAAAGAAAATCTATTCTGGGCTCCTAGGCCATAAGTGTCAACTCCGGTCCTTGAGGGCTGCTATCCTACTCAGACTATACACACTAGCATTTTTTCGCTGACCCACACTCAATTCCAGAACTTAGTGAAGTAACTGTACTTGACTTAGATCCAGTAACAATTGCAGCTTGCTGGAAATGAGAAATCTCAATTCTCTACCAATCAAACATGAATTTTTGTTGCCTATACCTAACAAAAAATAATTGATAACTTAACAAAAAAGTAACTTAAAAACAACTTCAGTTTTATTTAAGGTGAAAAACTGCATAAAATATTAATAACTAACAACTTTCCATGGAAAATTTATAGGCTTAACAAAGTTAACCTCATCAGTTTTCTAATATCAGATGGAATTTTAAATACAATCAAATCAACTTTTATTTACATAGCATATCTAACAAAGGGTTACCAATGTGCTGTACATTGTGAAAACATTATACTATTTATAAAGACAAAGATCTTCCACAAGCAATTTGTGCTTCTAAAAAGGACAAGGTTCTAAGAGCTCATAAAAGGCTAGAAAGCTAATAGGCAATTAAAATATTAAGATACGATAACAGTGTCTGTTTGGTGCTACAAATACTTTAAAATGTCTCATTACAACAGATTGGATTGAAGTCTTATATTTTACCTTTATGCGGACCTCGTTGTCCTGAGGGGGGGCAACCTCAACCTCTTCGATGATCAGAGGCTGGTTGTGCTCCCAGGCTACTGCTGCCTTGCACTTGATGACCTAAAAGGTAATGGCATGGAACAAAACATGTTGTTCTTCTGCATCCCCACACTGTAAACCTTAATATTTGGTTTAATAGAATATTTCCAGTAACTATAACTTAATTTAAATTTTAACCAAGTTGTTAGTATTACTAACCGTAAAGAAGTTCTATGAGCTCAGAAGGGCAAACCGTTGCAAAAAGTAATGTAAGTAAGTTGAATCAACTTAATCGATTTAAGTTGAGGCTGAATGGAGGAGCGGGATTTCCCATAATGCTTCACTTGTCAACTTCTCAGAGATAATTCACCTGAACTTTCCCTTTTACATTGGCAAATTTAGTTGATATTACACAATACTTTTTAAAATACTTCTTGTTTTTCCTCCTTGCAATTCAGACGGAGACCGAAAAACATGTCCTGGCCTCCATGTTGACCTAAATCTGCAACAATCCATGCAGCATAGTTTTAGTGTATAAACATGTTCCTGCTCATCCCTGTGTTTAAAGCCAGTTAGCCAGTTACTGCACTCTAGGGGTCTGACAGTAGTTACAGCAGAAGCTCTGTCCCTTCATGTCTTGTTGCAAAACAAGTCACATTTTGAGTTAATCAGTTTCCTGAAGCATCACTCCTAATTATTGTCAAATTAATCCAAACAAGTTTCTTCCACAACCTCATGAACATCAAGTAAAATCAAACAGATCAAGTTGAGAAAAGTTACAAAAATACTGTCGTTAACTGAACTCAACTCACTGTGGTTGACAAAACCTAATTTTTTCAAGGTAACAAGTTTGCATATTTTTTTCAGAACTAGATATTATGTACAGAACAGAGGCTTTTCAGTAGCACTGCGAGTCGTTTTGGTCGTTCTTTTCAATCAAACCATCATTATTCTACATTTGTGTTTACAAACCCATCCCATAAAATGATTACGACATTTTTTTGTACAGGTTTTCTTTTTTTTAAGAGGAAGACTTAAATTTATTCTTTTTTTTCAAACTAGGAGAGTGAAGGTTAACTTATATCAAATGATTGACTCAGCGTCTCAGCTGGGTACAACTTTCCATCTCCCAACAAAACAGGTCACAAAATGCATTAATTCTTCCTACTGCAGCAACTTGTAAAAATTCACATGTGAAAGAAAAAGAACAATGTCTTAGATCAAAAAATGCATATGTAAAAAAATAAAGGTTGCATTTGCAAGAACCCGAACTATTGCAGTTATTTTTGTTGTAATTCAAAGAGAGCCAAAAATGTAAAGCGTCTTAGTAAGATTGGATCTAACAACTTCCTAACATTTGTATGATTTACGTAACAATCTGTAGTTATTTCCTCCTTATTTACCTTTTCTCAACAGATAACATTTTAAAGTCCAACCCGATTATGAGGCAAAGATTTGTAATGCTGCTGTGTTATTTATTGAAATTAAACAGTTTGAGGTCAAATTAAGGTTTAGTTTGCCTTCTCTGCAAGTTTAGAGGAATCTGAAAAGGTTAAGTGTACAAAGTGAACATATGTGTTAAATATCATAAAGACAGTACCTGATTGTCTCTAATTGTTGTTGTCAGAGTTATTCACTTTATAACTAAAAAATGTAGAAAAATAAGAAACACATTTTGTGCCTGCATGTGTAAAACTGTAAAACTGGATCAGCAATTATCCTGATAAAATTTCTTACCTTTCCAGCTGTTGACATTTTTTTAATGCAAATGTGAATATTCACAATCCAGACAGGAGTTGGAGGATGACTGCAGCTGCAAGGAAGGAAATGGCAACGGAAACACAACATCCAAACAGTTTGTTATAAAACAAAAGGGACTTTGACCTCATGTGGAATGAATGAGGCAGCGATAACTACTGACCACTTTAAAAACACGTAGTTGATGACACAGACATTTTGTTTATGTTTTTGGATATATCTTTATGGAACTTTACACAACCCAAATTCAGGAGAAGCTGGGGTGCTTTTGTTGGTGGGATGTTTTCAAGTGACTGTCATCCTTGTGTAAAAAATGCTTGAAGAGTTTAGTTCACTTCACTTCACAGTGAAGACTTCTGCAACTACAATATCACAGTGTAACAGTTAAGAACAGCTTTGTCCTCTGCTGTTTTCAGATTTGAAGCTTAGTTTCTACAACACAGGTATGATTTCAGGAAAATCTCTCCAAGCATCATATGCAGAATTTTGCACCTGCAAGCAAAGGAGGATGTGGTGTCTGAGCCACTGCAAGTAGAAAGGGAAGGGCTCTGCTATGTGGTGAAATGTTTTCCCATAGCAAATGTCAGCCACAGGTCAATATCCAACTGATTTATGAAATAGCTACGAGATCAGCTGATCTTATCAATATTTTCATGTGGCCTCGAGCAGCACCATGGCCGCATGCAACAAAAGCCTTGAATCAGTTTCTTGTTGATCAACTGGATCAATGCCAGCAAAGGTCATGTCACTAACAACACACCTTCCACATCTAGAAAAACAACTTCTCTGCCAAGTTAGTCTTAATCCAAGGTCATCTCCATGGGCGTTTCAGGTAACTACATATTACATAACACTGAAAATAAAGGAATTTATAGGCGCAATCTCATGATCCTTTCCTGAGCATAAAAGTTATTTTACATTTATAAAAGGCAACAACATAGAACCAAAACACACTGACAAATCCAAATATTCTGACCTCCAGTCAACACATCTTTTGCTAAAGTGAATTTGCATTAGTGGGATTACTTAGCTGTATCATTAGAATTGTTCATTGTACAAATGTGATCCTTGGCTCGAAATGTGCAGAATGTTGATGTTCATATCTGCCAAACCCATTATGTCCTTACAGGTTGCAATTTTCAATCATGACCAAAACACCTATATGGCCAAGCTTTGGAAGAATGTAACCTACAGTACAAATATAGTTTTCACAAAATACAGTGCATTACAATCATGATCACCAAAAAAAAAACTCCCCAAAAGTGACAATCTTTTTTTAATCATTTACTATGTTTCATAAACACCTCATCTTTTACTTGCATTACATCTTACACTCATTCACTTTGTGTACATGACTGAACAGTGATGGGTGTTCGAAGCATTCTGTGCACATTTTCAAAGCCTGCAAGTTTCCCTTCAAGCTATGCACTTATTGTGGAGAAACACTCAGAACTGTCCGGATGCTGTGGAACAAAAACAAAAACAGATTATAAGAGCTTTTACTTTAAGCTAACTTATGAGTTTAGCAGAAGGAGAAATGTACCATTGGCCATGCTTCATCAACTCAATGGCATTGTTGACTTGGTCCAGAGTCATGTTATGGGTGATGAACTCATCCAGCTTCACCTTCTTGTTGAGATAAGCTTTCACCATCTCAGGAACACCATCTTTACTCTTAAACCCTGATTCCCACAAAAGAGAAACAGTGAAAAAGAAACATTAATCTTTTCCGATGACTGGTATGACTCAAAAAGCACTGGCACAAGACGTGTGCAGTCAAGACTGAGTGATTCATGTGGAAACTGAAGCCGATTCATCTCTTGGGAGGACGTTATCATTCATATCAGACAACGAAAAATATTTGTCTCACCTCCAAAGAGGGAGCCCTTCCATGTACGCCCAGCGATGAGCTGAATGGGTCTGGCAGCAAAGTCGTGCATGTCCGTCCAGCCAACAATCACACTGACACCCCAACCTTTCACACAAGACTCCAAGGCACTGCGCTGGAAGGTAAAACAGCACAAACTCTTTAATTAATTAATAATTAGTTTTAAAATAAATACACATATCTCTTAGCCTGGCTATCGCGACTAAAATTTCGCAAGCTCCATATAGTCTGGCCAAGACGCCTATTCAACCGATTTCCAAAATCCCAAAAAAGTGGGAGCCAATCAATTTTGAGCTTTATTAAAGAGGCGAGCTCAGTGCAGTGACACGACAAGAAGCAACACTGTCAACATTGCTAACATGCAGCAGCGGCAGCGTTTGACACAGCGGGAGATCCTGTTTTCAGCACATTAAACGATAAGTTCTCTGTGAAATGTGTGCAACG
>JAVQJG010027833.1:0-15199 GCA_036024015.1 Craterocephalus amniculus
TCACAAAAGGTTGTTTTGGATTTTTTCCCAGGACCCTGTGGTGAAAAGAGCCAAAATTCCTGCCTGTGTTTTTTACGTTCTCAGCACTTTGAATGCCTTGCCACTGTCATAGCGTTCAAGGGGGGGGGGGCAGCGAAGACTAGAGATATTCAAATTGTAAACGAATTCTGTGCTGAAACCACAAAGGAGGGACTTTCGCTAGTTCGTAAACACAGACGTCTTTGTGTAACTGCGGCCAAAGAAAATAATCTACATGTGTCCCTCACACTTTGTATTCCCTTCTCCTCTGCTGTCATCTGGCTTCCACCCCCGTGGCTTGTCCTGAAGGAGGTGCCAAAATTACTCTGATTACTAAGGCAATATCTCAAGAGATGAAACAAAACTCCTTCAATTTCTTGCTGAATACAAGGAGAAGGTCTTATATTATCTGTCTTAAAGCTATTGTAACGGCTGCAGTTCAATTTGCACTTTTGTGGCGACTCAGATAAAAGCACTTATCAGTTATTCTTTTGTAGACACCTTTTATGGCTGAAGGGATGATTAATCTTCATGCACTACTGTTGAGAACCATAAACACTGCATTAATAAGGAGAGGGAGTATCATTCTGTAGTTGACAGAAGGGAAGCGACTGTGCAAAGTTAGCAAAGGTTAAAGAAATATGAGGCCGCAGAGTGCTGCGTCGACTTGGCAGAAGTTACAGCTGCAAGGATAAACGCTTTTAAAGGACCTTATCCACATCTGGATTTTGCACCTGCTTGCTGAGTGCGCCCTCTGGTGGGCAAGGAGCGGGGCCCGTCCCCTGCAGCATTGAAGGCGGCCACGCTGATCATGTAGGTGGTGTAGCCTGTCAGGTTTTTAAGCTTCACCCCGAGCTCCGGCAGAAACAGAGTGCGCAGGCGCTCCGTCTCATTCTGGAGCTGAAACTCCCAGAAATAAATCTACAGACAAGCAAAAACAAAACAAGATCTGAACATTAAAATCAGAACGTTTTCGTGGAAAATAGAAAACTAAGAAAGGCATCGGGTAAATGGAATTAGGTTTTGGGTGACGCATTAAAAAGAATGTCCTTTAATAATACCTTATAACCCTGTATGTCTCCATTCTGAGCATCCAGAGGAGGTGGATCCCAAGTTACATCCAGCTGAGTGGCTGTGGAAGATTGCAGCACCACGTTTTGGGGAGGGGCTGTCGGGACTAGAAACCAGGCAGTTTATATTATAAGGCTCATTTGTTAAGCACTTAAGAAACATAGTTTAAGAGTAAGTAGACAATCGCATGCTGCTCAGTGAGAAAAGCAACCTACCCGCCTCTCCTACAAACACTTCTTGTGGCGCGCTGCTAGGACCCTCCCCCACAGCGTTATACACGCTGAGACGGATCTCATAGCGCTTGTGTTTACTCAAATCTGAAAGGTGACAGCACAGAGCAGCATGGTAATAGAAGAGTTACAATGAAAGAGCTCAAAGAAAAATTCCTCCAGAGAGACAAGAGTTGCAGCGATGCCTATGGCAAGACAACATCAGATGTGCAGCAGAAAAGACAGAGAGCCAAAATTATAATGCACACTGATGAAAAGATGGGATTGTTGTGGGGACACGCAGGAAGATTTGTTAGTGATTAAAAGGAAGAAAAACATGCTGGAGTAATGACAGTGCAGCTCAGAGAGATTAAAGTCATATCCGCCATATGAAAAAATCTGTGGTGGCTGCTCGGTGGCTTCAGCTGAGTGGGAGGACGGAGCGCACACTTGCTGTAAATTACTATAGAAATGCCCTACTTTGTGGAAACAAAATATAGCACAAGCCATGCAAAAAAAGACAGGAAGACGACAGAAGAGAGGCATAAGAGGAGATGTGAGACTTACTGTCCAGTTCATACTGGGTTAATGAGGATTCACTCAAGTTCCTGACGCTGTATGGAGCTGGGATAAAAAAATGGTGAAGATGCTAAGTGCATTCTTTTTCTGTTTATGGGAAAAATATACTGTAAGTATATAGAAACAACAGATGACTGAAATATTTACTCACCTGTGAGATCAGCCCAGTTTGCAGAGGGACTGTTCACCGTGCGGACAGAGAAGCTGCGGAGCCTGTCATAGTGTAACTCCCGATATCTGACCCTGAAGCCTAACAAGACTCCATTTATGTGATCGTCAGAGGGAGGCTAGAAGGAGACAAGGACTCCTTAATATCCACAATTAAGCAAAAGCAATTAACTGTGAAGTGAAATGAAAAAAAAAAACATATCAAAACAATATCAAGCAATTCAACAGCATACTGTACCTGCCAACGGACCAACACAGATGTGGTGGTGTGTGGTGTGACAGAGAGTATAGTCGGCGCTTTGTCCGGGGCTTGAGAATACAAAAAAAGCTGTTAGCATTCCAGCGTAGCAGTGGATATACAATTCAAATAGTCTGGTAGAGAACAGCTTGAGAGCAAACACACACACTGTTGATGTAAAGTATTCGCTGTGAAAATCCAAAGTCATGGTGTGAATGTAGAAGCATGTTCAAACGGCTACAAAGTGCTCTCGGACAAGTCAAACATCAGACTCTACTGGAAATGAGCTACATGGCGATGTGTTTAATCCACGGCTGTTTTCAGCTTCCATTAGTTCTTACCATCCTGGAGTGTGGTGATGGCCTCGCTCTCCGCGCTGTATTCACTGTCTCCAATATCATTGGTAGCTTTTACACGGAACTGGTAAGACGTAAAGGGCTTTAACCTTCAGAGAGACAACAAAAAGTATGCCTGTTAGTTTGAATCATACATAAAAGTATATATAAGATGGAGTGGACTTTTTCATTACCTGTTCACGATGTAGGAGTGTGTCTCATGGCTGACAGATGCAGAGTGGACAGTCCAGTTGCTGTCTGGCAGCTCCCTGTACTGAACCGTATAGTAACGAACCGGCGACAGGCCGTCGCTGCCTGGTTCCCATGACAACAGCACTCTGCGCGCCTGGACTTCTTCTTGCGGCACAATGGGACGGCTAGTGGGTTGGGGTTGAGCTGAAGGGCGCACACACACACACACACACACACTCATGTGGCTTTTCAGCTCAATATTTAGAGGCGAATCATTCAAAAAAAGCCATTTGAGCTTCAGCATTTTCTGCTCACCTCTCTTTTCTGTTGTGACAACCAGCGCCTCAGCCGCCTCCCCCCAGCCTTTTCGTGTCTGAGCGGTGAGTCGGAATACATAAACCATTTCAGGTTTCAGTCCAGTTGCTGTGTATTGTCGCGCGCTGGGGCTCAGCACATCTACAGTGGCGGCATTGCTGTTTGAGGAGTTTCTTCTATGAGTGATCTGATAAGCTAAGAAGATCAAACCCAAAACAAAAATTGGAAGGAAGAAAAACTGAAAGAAATTAGGGTTATATTCTTAAATCAGGCATAACTTGTGAATAAAAAAATGATTTTCTTGGAGAATGTTTTTAGATTGAAGCATCCAGGAGGATTTTGGTGTTTACTGCTTGGTTTTCCTCTCGTTTAATTTGAGTTGAAAATATTTTCAGTTTTAATCTGCCTTGTTGTATTTTGGCTTCTTTTCATCTTCTTTTCACTGCTTTTGCTTCCACTGCTTTCCTTTTTAATATCTTACATGCATCATATGAAACATTTTAAACTACAGTCCTCATCTAACCATAATCTCACCCAGTATAATGCCATTGGGCTGGGCAGGAGGTTGCCAGATGAGCCTCACTGAGGTGGTTCTAACTTCCGGGAACAGGATGCCAACCGGGGGGCCTGGCACTGTGGCACATTAAAATGAGAAAAAAAAGCAATCTATAAAATGTGATAAAATCTATGACAAAATGTTGAGTCACAAATAACATGAGAGAGAAAATGCAGCAACCTTTTCTTGATCGAAGGAGTAATAAGACTGAACATCTCAATTATTTGTGGGAAAAACAGCTAGAGAATTCTTAATATGAACTTCAAGCAGATGCAAGTAGCCCAACATGATGAAATGTTTTTTTAATATTTGACAGAGAAACAACAAATCAATAACCAACAGCATGACCAAGCTGGTTTGTAAAATGGATGTTTACCATCATCCAAGGTCCTCTCTAGAATGGGCGGCGAACTGGCCCTTCCGTCTCCTATCCGTGTGAAAGCCAGGACCTGGATCTCAAAGAGGACATACTTCCCAAGACCACTCAGCTGGACACTGTGGGTGGTGTTGCCCTCAACTGTCCAGAAGCTGGGGGCTACGTCTGAGTCCTTCTCCTTATACACAACCTAAAAGATGCAAGGAAATCATACAGCTTGATGAGTTTGCAGCGTAAAGAATCTGTAGATAAATGCAATTCTAAACGAGCTGTGACCTTATAGCCCAGGATAAGTCCATTACGGTCGGTTTCTTGGACCTCTCCCCACCGCACAAGGATGCTGCTGGAGGTGGTGGCGAATGCTGATACATTCATGGGACCGCTGGAAGGCACTACAACAAGAGATAACCAACTTTTACAGCAATTCAATGATATGTTTGAAGGGTTTATGGTTGAATGTCAATGTTTTCTTCCTCACCAGACTCTCTGGTCCGGCCATGGACTGCTTGACTCCAGGGTCCGGAGCCAATGCCGTTGACAGCCTGAACTCTGACCTCATACTCTGTCCACTCTTCCAGGTCCTCTATTGTGAATTCTCTCTCCAGCCGGTCCATAATGATGTGGGAAAGAACTCCCCCTTTAGACCCCGCTTTGGAGTACTGGATGCGGTAGCCAACAAGATCTGGATTGCCGTTATACTCCCACTCTGGAAGAGGCTAAAGGGATTTTTTATGTTTTTTTTTTTGTTGCTGTTATATTCCTGAAGCAAAATCAATATAAATGGCACTTTACAGCATTTTAACAACAGATAAGAGGCGCTGACAGGTAGCGTGAGAAGCAGTTAGCAACATTTTGAGAGGTTTTAATGTTAAACTGTGGTACCGCAGCTTTGCATGAAAATAATGTGATTTTTATTAATAGCATAGCCCAACTTTTTAAATATTTGTACTGGATCAGGCACTGTCAGGCGCACTTCTTGAAAACAAATTATGAAATCGATGCTTGATAAAGGCAAGAGGGCAGGTTGGAGTAACCTCTCAAATATCAAAACAGTTTTCAAATCAATCAGTCTAAAAATATGGTGAAAACTTGGTAGATTTTCCTTTCCTTGCAGGACACCAACACAATACTGAGCATAACAAGTAATGACATGTACCTAGATAGAATGTAAGCTGAGCATATCATCATTGAAAATCTTATTGTTCTTGAAATGAACATGTTCATAATTTACATGCAAAAGCTATGAAGAAGGCCACAAAATCTTTTATTAGCTCAACATCAGCGTTTAAGATGGGCTTTGATCATTGAGCTATGTCATCAAGAAGAGCAATAAGGCGCTGCTGACACTCCTGTGTTTTTAAATCCAGGTATATCCTCTCTTTTTAATCTTGCGGGGGCTGCAGGGATATCACAAGCCTCTGTGACTCACCGCTCAGCCGCTGGTGCAGTGATGACAATGGACAGATGTGCTAAAGAATACGCCGGCCAAATGCTGACACAGAAAGCAGCAATAACCAAGGACACAGTATGTCCAGTTTTCCTAAGCATCATCAGTGCTGCAACTCGTATTCATTCATCATACGGACGCTCCGGGAGCACAGGAGCACACAACATTTCAGCAAGAAGAAAAAACGGGGCTCCTTATAAATGAGTTCATCCAACAGCGAGTGTCACCAAGAAAGTCATTTAATGTCAGACTTTAATCATCTCAATCAGATTTTTTTTACCTTGCTTATCTTGCAACTCAAGGACATTTATGCCAATTCTTTCTTGTCCCCTTCATTATTTTATCCCTATAAAGTCGAATGTATCATATCATAATTGATAAATATGTTTCTGAGACATTTTGCATCACTTTATGGTAAAAACTTTGCCCAAAACTCTACAGAATACAATATGACACTTGTCTTCTGCCCCCTGATGGATGCCAGGAAGCTGAAGACTGCACTATATTAATTTTGACTTGTCACATGGTAATGAATGGTAGATATAGCCCCCCCCAAAAAATTGTTATTTTCTTACACGTTTAGTTAAAGGGCTAAAAAAGTACTTCTGATTTTAAAAATGTGACTTTTTTCACCAGTTTTTCCTGGGTTGGGCTTTAACGGGTTAAGCATACATGACAGGCCCACTAAAAGACTCAACAGATTTTTGTTTTATAGAAAAAAATCTGCATGTGCGTCTTCATTGCAAAAGCTACGAGAAAGTCAACCGTTAAACTCAGCTAACCCCACGCTGACGTCTTACCATCCAGCGCAGCCACAAGCTGGTCTCGCTGGCTGTGCGCAGGGTAACATTTGCAGGGGAGATGTCAGGAGGGGCTTGCAGGGTTTGAATCTTTCTGGAGGGCTGACTGGAAGGACTGGTGCCCACAATGTTCACCTGACGCATCCTGAACCTGAGAAAGAAACCCACTGATGGCAGTAAATCAGGATTTTCTGGTGATGTAAGAAATTATTAGGATGTTTTTGATTTAATACAGTAAGTGGATATACAGTATAGTGATGCACAAGGTAAAAGTAAGTCTTTGTGTTTATTTACCTGTAGAAAGTATAAGGATTTAGATCCAGAACCTCCAGTGATCTAGCATCAGGTTCATTAGCCAGCTGCTGAACCGTCAGCCACTCTTCATTCTCTCCAATTATACCAATCTGAAATGCACATAGAAATGCCTCAAGCCTGGCATGAGCAGTTAACAGACAAAAACAACCTCAGCACCAATTTGAAGACACAGAAAAAAAAAACCTCACCCTGCGTTAAAACCACATTCTGCTTTGTGTGTTAAAATAAGACTGAATCTTCTTACCTGAGCTTCCACCTGCCAACGAGAAATTGATGTCTTGCCGTCATAACCAGGTTTAAACTGCAGGGTGACAGAGCGGGGGCCGATGTTTGAGATGGCTAAATTGGTGGGAGGACCAGGCAATTCTGTTGAGGAGAGTTGACAAAAAAAAAACCATAACCCTTAAATCACGACTGCTATTGAAGATTGTTAAGAGGAAATCAACTGGCTCACAGCACAATGAAACACTTTTCTGGTTAAATATCTGTTCAGGGATTTTCAAATGGATTCTCAATTTAGTTGCTCATATCTTCATTTGACCACTGACCTGGTGGTACACCAGAGGATATTGTGGAAGCAGAAAGCAGACCCTGGCCTTTGGAAGTCATGGCTGCCACCTGAATGGTGTAGGTAGTGAGGGCGGTGAGCCCCGTGACCTTGTACTCCTGAGTGACGTTGGGTAAATAATGGGTTACTCTGGTATTGGTCCTGTTGAACTCCTCCCATGAGATCCGAAATCCTAAACAACATGAAATCCAAGCGGCGCTTCAGTTTGGCATTTTAGAGAAGCACGGTTTTGTGACTTTAAAACTAAGTGAATCAGGGACGTGCCATCATGAAATATTCATTTTTATATTTACCTGTGAGGACTCCGTTTTTCTCTTGTGGCTCCTTCCAGCTGACTTTTAGTGAGGTGTCTAAGATATCAGTGAAACTAAGGTGTCCCACAGCACCAGGGGCTATAAACGTAACAAAAACACACAGTTAGGCAACAGCCTGGAAAATGATTACCCCATCTATGAATACGCTATATCTGACACAAAAATACATACTGTCCTCATGGGTGCGTAACCACTGAGGAGGACTGCGAGGTCCATCTCCAGGAGTGGTGAAGCATAAAACCGAAGTGTAGTATTCCGTGAACTTTTTAAGGCTAGAGATGTAACCCACGTGAACGCTGTCCTGAAAGTTGGGTCGTACTGTCACAACAGTGACCTTGTTTGTATGACTGGGCTCCCACGCCAAGAGCTGGAGAGAAAAATGCATGTTAAGAGAATAAAAAAAGTGAAAACTATTCATGTTTGTTAAGCTCATGATCCTATGAGAAAAATGGGGCTTTCAGCAGAATCTGTCTGACAATGAAATAGCTCCTTGTCTTAATTACACTTGCCCTTCTGCCACTGACCACTAGAGTGCACCAGCTAACAGAGAGGATCTGCTCACCTTATATCCCTGGTTGATTCCATTGATAAACTGAGGGCTCGGGGCACTCCAGGTAAAACGCACTGTGCTGGAGTTGACAGCCTCTGCTTGTACATTTCCTGGTGGCACAGTGGGCACTGATCCAGAGGAGGAGGGGGGGGGACAAGAGATACAAAGAGGAAGATGAATTAAAGAGGAAAAATGTGGAAGGGAGAGGGCCAAGCAAAGGGGAAAGAGAGGAAAAAAGAATACTAATTAGATAAGAGAGACTTTAAATCTACAAGAGGGGCTTTTACACCAGCCTCATTGCCAACGTGAGAATCAGACGGGAGGAACATGTATTTTGGCTCATTTGGGGAGGTCAGAACACGCCAATCAAACAGGGTGTGAGAGGGGTTGCCTCGGGCGGCTTCCAGGTAAACCCCGGAGCAGTCCTTTTGAAGTTAGCATGCCATCCTGATGTAACACCGGAAACAGTTAGGGGAGTTGCACATTGATGAAGCTCACGGGCTCAACAGCCCATGTTGGTCACCGTGCCACTGTGCTGCCCTGAACTCTCTTTAAATGTATTTAAAATTACATGAATATCTGCTTTTGCGTGTTCAGTGGAGTGAGTGATGGGAAAAAATCCAATTAATGAGAGCTGGGCCAGACGACATGAAAGCCTTTCTCTTCCACGTTACCCATGACAGTGACATGGATGATGAAACCTTTATTTATGTTTTGCAGGTTGGGTGAAATAAAACTGTAATGTAGCCAAGCCTTCTTATAGTTTCGCTAATTAAACAAAAGTATTATACTGTTCCTAAAAATTGTGGAACATTTGTTTATTTGTCTGTGCAACTGACTCTGGCTGATGTGGATCATTAACCGACTAATTAATCAGGCATAGCGCAAATGTGCTAAAGTTTCCATGGTTTTAATGAGAGCCAGATAAAATCCATCATTTCTGAAGCATGTGAATAATTTTGTAATCATCTGGCCGTGAGTATGTGATGGAAATACAAACCAGTTTGTTTTGTTCTAAAGCACTGTAGGACACACATATTCCGTAAATAATATAAAATGAATTGTGCTTACATAGAGAGCTATACAGATATACAAAAAGGAATTTGCACATAAAAAGAGCTTAAAAAAATGCACAAAACTAAGTTTGCACAGAATCCGACCCACTGCGGAGCACTAAGTCTGCTTCGTAATATGCAATGGAACATTTTGTATGTCTGTATTTTTATGTCTGTGTGCGAATTTGACTCTTGCTTGGAATAAAATGTCAGATAAAATATTCACTTCAAACCAGTGTAAAAGTCTAATAATACACACCTGTAAAGTCTAATTGGAATCAAAAATGTCTGAGGCTGCCAGCCGAATACATTTTACTAAGCAGGAAGTGGAACCACACAGAGAATTTAAAGCATACCTTCATTTATTCATTCATTTAGTTTTTTTCATGGGCGCTCTTGAGAATATTTAGTGAGCCTGATGAAGGGATCTCGCTTCGTGGACTAGATTCAACATGACAGGTATTCAAAGAGACGAGTGCGTTAAGCCTTTTAAAGCTTCATATACAGGTTAAAGGAATTTAGAATCAATCTGGGATTCAGTGCATCCTTTATGTCCTATATTATAAAGTTACTTGCAGCATTTAAGACTTGCCATTATGTATGAATTGAATTTTACTTATAAAAGGTGAAGGCTATTCCGTTTAATCTTTTCTGTAATAAAACACGGATTAACCTATTGCTCCTTGCAGATTAAGCCAAGCTATGAGTATTGATGGACAATCATCTTGTGTGGTTAAAAAGCCGGAATCACACCAAGATTCCCCAGATATTTAAATTCTAATTTCCTTTGGAAATGAGCAAACCAGTGACTTTGATTCTCTGGAAATTTTTGAGTAAACAGGACATTTTGAATCCAGAGCATCTGAATCAGTAGGTGGGGATGTTGATGGGGACACAGCGAGCACAAAGTCTGTTCTAATTACTATCCTCAGCATTTACAATAAGAAAAAATGTATGCACAAAGTAAGACAAGCCAACAAAAGTTTTTTTGGAAGCACAGTTAAAACCAACAATCATACCTTTATGGTAGACAATTGGCAAAGGGAAAGGCATTACAAAATTTGCTTGGACCACGATAATGTGGCTTGGGTTTGCCTCTACTTTTGTATAAAGTGCTGTAGTGTAAGGATACAAGCTGTACAATAACAAGCATTTCTTGAAAAAGGCATAAATGTTAAATGAAACAGAAAAGCATTTCACCTGGAAAGCACAAATCTTTAGAGAAACAAATAAACAAGAAGGTAAAAGCTTGGATTGACTTGTTGGCAAAGACTGATGAAACTGCTGCATTCGTGTACAGTGTACTATATTAATCCCGTCTGTTGCCCTTACCTCCTTGCAGAGTCCACTCGGTGACTTTGTGGCTGAAAGTGCCTCTGCCCGCTCCGTTGTAAGCTGCCACCTCGATCTCGTAGTTGGTCCAGATGATGAGGTCCTCCAGGAGCAGGCTGGTCTGGTCTGGGTTGGTGATGTTTTTCATCTGACAGTCCACTGGAAGCCCTGACAGACAGTACCTGACAGCAGTGAGAGTAATTGATTGAGGGGAGGGAGACACAGAAAGACCAAAACAATACAGACAGTCAATAATATTAGGACACAGGCTTTAAAAAGGAGTAGGAGGTAGAGCAGTAATAGGAAAAAAAAAAAAAGCAGAACAGTTATAAAATAGCAACCCAGGTGACAACAAATGAATGGAGTGGAAGTAATTTAATTGGCACCAATTATTCTGTAGCACTGAGCAAGAATGAGGCGAAATGTAGACATAGAAAAGAAGCTGACATAACAGTTATTATCACATTTGAATAGCACTAGCCTCATCCTTGGAAATAGAAAAAAAAAAAAAAACGAAAGTGTCATAATCTTCTTACCGGATGATGTAGCCTTGGAGAGGACCGTTCTGGTGGCTCTCTGGTGGTGGCTGCCACTGGATCATGATGGACTGATTGGTGCGGCCACTGGCGATGACCGTCTGGGGGGGAGCGCTGGGAGGCTCTTCGGGGAGAGTTAATCTGCGGCGGCAAGACAGCGGACAGAAAAAAAAAAAACGGGGTAAAAGAAGAGACAAAGAGTGAACTCATGCATTAATTATCACCGGTTTCTGCATATTTCCTTCCCATTTCATCATAGACGTCAAATCACGATAAAGCCTGCCTTTTGTATTCTTTTTTAGCGCACTATAAAAGAAGATCTGGAGTAAGTGTGGCTGTTTCTTTGCCAAAAAAAACACACACCCTCTATACTGCTGTCCATGGAGGGACAGAGTGCTGTGGCATAGAAAAGATCAAAGAGGCTTCGGTGAAAACAGAGCTGTACAATGGAGAGACTGTACAAGTGAGGGAAAAGATAGAAAAGAACAAGAGAGAGAGAGAGATGCAGGAAGACTTCTCCCTTAAGTCAATTTAAGATGACATCTTGATTTCTTTCCAACATAACGGAGCACCCCTCTAGAGGAGATAAAGCAGAGTGTTTAGGATCAAAGAGGTATGCCGAAGAGATGCCTCAGAAAAACCTTGCTCTTACTGACACATAGTCACCCTCCTATGGTGCACTCTTGTCTGGGCAGACTCACAGAGGAATTCAGTGAATCAGTGTGTGGTGAAAAGGATGCATGATGGGTCATGGATGCTTTCACTTGAAGGAGTTCCTGGCTGCAGGCGTAAAAGAAGCCCATGTTAGTCCCAGCGAGGTAAAGAAAATAAGGTGTATAGGTGGACGATGATAACCTTAGAATATGTGTGTGGGTTGCCTTTATGATTATGACTGTTTGGTCAGTGAGAAATCACTCGAGATTCAAGTCTTTGTTGGGCTCTGCCTCTTTAAAGCCTCTCGATATTTTACTCATGAAGCGCTTGCAAAGACAGTTAGTATGAAGGGGAGAGATGAAGCTGGGTCAGCGCACCCGTCAAGTCTTCACAAAGCACGATTCAGCTCATTCAGAGTTTTATCTTGAGAAGGCCTATCCTGAAGCCAGCTCATCTCTCCCTCAATCCCACAGGAGTGAAGACCAAAAAAGTGGACTTACAGGATTTTCTATTGAACTGCCAAGATGAGAGGGAGAGAGTGGGTTGTTCCAGAGCAATCAAAGCCCTCAAAGGGCAATGCTTTTTTCCACGGCCAGCGTGGACTTTAACTTACTGAGACTACAAGCAAAACCCAACAGTCGCAGAGCAGATAAGTGCGGCACACACCGATCTGTTTCTTTGCTGAACTGGCCTCTGCCCACGTCGTTGACGGCGCACAGGCGGAACTGGTAGGAACGCGCCGGGATGAGGCCACCGACTGTAACCCCGGTAGACTCGGGCTCAATGTTGGCCAGCAGCACCGTCCAAGGGGCATCTGAGATAGAGAGGACACGTGTAAAGATAGAGTTGTGAGAAATAGCTACTGAATGTTTAATGGCCTTGTGAGGACATCAGAGATCCCTCAGAAAAAAAAATGTCTTCAGCACCGGCAAACTCAAATCTAAATTTTCTGTTATTTCTGGCTATCATTCCACAGCATTGTTTCATTTTCCACTAATAAAATTGCAGCTCCTGATAAAAACAAGTAATTTATTCTGAATGCACTCCCCGCCCTAAATATCAGATTGCAATTCAATTATCCAAAACTCAGATCACATCTGCATCCTCAGATTCATTTTCCTTCTAATGAGTTGTCATCACTTAGCCTGAGCTTAAATGAGAAATGGTTGAACAATTTACGCTCTCTGGGTTGAAAACATTCCCCCTTTGTTGATTTTATCTAGTGAAACAGACGATACGATCATTGGACACCAACACAATTTAGTTCCCCGGATCATTTGTAAGGAAGCCCACAGGTGAGGAAATTGAGAGGAAGCAACATCCAATTTACAGGACAGGAAAGGAAGGTGATACAATAAGAGGGGTTGCAAATGAGTGCATAACATGAGTCTAGAGATGCAACACTGCCTTGAAAATCATTAAAGGAGCTATACCTGATATTATTTTAATCTTTCTAAGAAAAATGGTTTCTACACGGTATATTATGTGGTAAAAAGACGGAAGTCAGATTTTTAAGTCCGTAAAAATGAACCCTCTTACTGGCTGATCGGAATCCGGAAGTTAAGGAAGTTAACCCCATTAGCAGAGAAAGAGCGTCGCCAAAGCTTAAAATTAGCCTCCTTTGCTAACTAAAACGGCCTGGACTCGTACATATGCACAATCAACCATTTTTCTTCAAAAGATTAAAATAAAATCAGGTATAGCTCCTTTAACAAAAAGAAACAGCAAAATGCGGGGAACTGTTTTTTTGTTGGTGGTGACTCTGGTGAAAACTCACTGTTTTCTGAGACCTCCAGGATGTAGCGGATCAGAGGGCTGTTACCATCAAAAGCCTGGGCCCAGGTGAGATTAATAGCCCTCTTTTCTGTGGTGCCCAGAACTGCAACTGGGTTTTCTGGAGCATGGGGAAGTTGCCTTTTCGTGCATATATGAGCGAACGGGAGAAGAGGACACAGAATCAGACAAGGGGGGTTACCGCATAACAACAGACCTCAGAGCTGGCCGCTGTAAATACTAAAAGTGCTCGATGCATTAGGGAGGATAGAAGCAATGAACCATAACAGCAGAGAAAACATGAGATACGCGGCAGATGGGCATACCTGACTCGGAGGTGGGCACTCCGGGAGTCGTTGCCACCCACCGAGGTCACCCTGCAGGTGTATGTACCGATGTCACCGGACCACGTCTGGGAGATGTGCAGGGTCCCGTCGGGGTCCAGGCGCAGGCGGGGGGATGCGTTCACTTCGATCACGGAGCTGCTCTTTTCCCACACATACCTGGAGGCGGGTGCGAGCGGGTTTTGTGAGCATGTCGTACACAAACAGAAGGACACACACGCACTCACACTTTACACAACACTCTTTTCTCCGGAGTGTTGTGACAGTAAATCTGTTTGCCTTGTGTCAGTTCATACACCAAACACAGGAGCTGCTGACACTGATGAAAAGCCTCGTGAAGCAGATAACAAAGTGATTTGAATCCGAAAAGCATCTCTGTCTGGAACATAAACACTGCAGAACTGATCTTCCATGCATTTAGACTTCGTCATACACCCACCCGTACATACGATGGCTCATACACACGCATATAGGCATGTGCATACTGAGAGCTCCTGTGATTAATTGCAACTATTCGGTCTCTCTGGCTAATCTCCTCTGTGTTGCATTTAATTAAAGGTGCTGTCTGAGGTTATTACACTGTTTACATATTCATCTGTTTACCCCGCAATCTGATCAATGTCGCAGGCCCACAGGTGACAGGCACTCTAATCACTGGGCTCCAAAGACATCATTTGACTCCCTCTGAGACAGACACATGTGCGCGCTCTCTACCGCGCGAGGAGAGAGGGAAGGCCCTGAATTAATTCTTCGGTCTGACTCACAGCTTCACAATCTTCTCCAAGAGTGGATAAACACTCTTGCAGATTTCATAAACTAATTAGGCCCAGCTCTGATATGCAAGCTTGTTTTCCAAGCTGGTGTTGACGTCAGAAATGTATTCCAGTCATTTATGAAAGAAAATAAACGGAAATGCAGGTTACCTTACAGTGACGCTGGGATCATGGGTCACACCGCAGGTCATTACAGCCTTGGTTCCTTTGATGACACTCTGGTCTTGTGGCGGTTTAGTGATGCGAGTCCGCGCTGTGGAAACCCCATCCCCACAAAGCAACTCTTATTCAGGAGTTATGTGTGATCGAACAGAGCTTACTACACTTTCAGCTTTCACTCTGAAACTTTCACTCTCATCGTATTATTCTCAATAGATGTTTTCAAGGTTCTCAAGGATTGCTAATGTGAAGTTTTATTCAAAATAGATGTATTAGCTCTACAACTACAGTGACAATTTCTACAAAATGACCGGGCGGAAGTAGCTACACCGTAGCTTTTATCAGTAAGCAAATAACAAAAGGGCAAGGCAAGGCAAGGCAAGGCAAGTTTATTTATCTAGCGCTTTTCAGGTCCAAGACAATTCAAAGCGCTTTACATACAACATAAGAATTACAATAAGATGAACACAAAATCAAACACAAAATCATCAAAAAATGCGATTAAGTCTAAAGTAAAATGCA
>JAVQJG010027847.1:0-16546 GCA_036024015.1 Craterocephalus amniculus
AGGAGAGGAGAGGAGAGGAGAGGAGAGGAGAGGAGAGGAGAGGATGGTTGTTGGCCTTTTCAAAAAAGTCCTTGAACTATTGAGAATAAACTCACTCACTAAGACTATTTGCCCTCAAAGCAGCTTTTTCACTGAAAGTTATTTATGCAATTACAACTGCTGTTTGCGTGTGTGTGTGTGTGTGTGCGTGCGTGTGTGTGTGCGTGTGTGTGCGTGTGTGTTTGTGTGTTTATTTTTCACTGAACACTATGATCACTCTTAAGTCCAGTACCGAGGCCAAGGGTGATTTCTGAGATGTGGTTTGCATCTCTATTCTTTGGTCCTCACTGTTTCTTCTTTAAAGAGAAAACCGTCCACAAGTTTCATCCGTTCTCTCCTCTCAGTCGTCACAGGCAACCAGCGGCTGGTACCTGCTTTGGGTACCAGCACTGTTCCTGCAAGATTATTTTTATTGCTCAGTTTTGTTATAAAATTGGTTATTAGTTTTGAGTTTTTCACAAATTCATGTGGGAGAAAACCTTTAACATATCTTCTTTTCAGGCATGTCTTCATCGTATTACAAGTCTATCCATGCACTGAGCAGTATAACCAGTTTGACATTGAGAACTCATACTTGATTGGTTGCAAATTAGGCTACAATTTGCTTCTTGACTAAATTTCACTTCTAAGTTTCTCTCTTCTTTAAATCCAAATACAACACTGTAGATTTAGAGTCTGACCATCTGAACAACCTTTAGGAAAGAAATACAATTAAATGACACGTTATGCTCAGGCTATTGTTGCCATATGTGCTCACTTGCAAACACACACATAGATTTCAACAAAATTGTACTTGTTATACTAAAAGAAAACTATGATGTAAAAAAGAGAAAATGTAACATGAAGTATGCATTTTACTCTCATCAGCCTGGCTTCTACCCAAAGAGGATATTATCCTCCCTCATCTTCTTTTCACAAAATCTTTTTTTTTGAGTAGCGCTGTAATGTCAGAGGATGTCCTCTGTAATGATGGCAAATGGAAAATCATCCCTGAGTCTCCTGCATAGAGATCATTTTACTGTCAATATATATAATGTAAAAACTAAAGGTCTGGTTGTGCAGAACCAGAGCTGTATTAAAATTCAAATTAAAGCATTGTGTTAAATTGAGGTTAAACTGGCTCATTGTGCTGAAAACAGCTAACTGAAGATCAGTCACCTGATTCAGGGTGTGCACATTGTATTTCAGCTTTTGAATGAAGGTTAGTCCGGTCAGTGCATTCATTTAGCCCAGATAAAACTCCTTCATAGAGGTTGTCCCTTTTCATCCCATGTATAGAATTTATATGTATATAATAAGCTTAATGATGCTGTAGAAAATGTAATTGAGGATTAGCAGTGTGCTGAAAATAAAAGCCAAGTTATTTAAAGTTTCATTAGCACAGCCCCAGTACCACATATGATGTCTCCATGGGCTTAAACAGGCTTCACAAAGTTCCTGAGAGAGCGCAAGTTCATACGAATACTTCATTAACAAATCATCAAAGTGAACTGTTTTTACTGATTGCTAACTTTTAGCCGTGGAGCTCCACTTATTGGCAATGAAGAGGTTCACTGTTGGCTCAGATGGGATTCACATCACGTTACTTCAACATTCAAAGCATATTAAAGGCTCAAAAAGCAACAATAACAATTATGATCTAATAACAATCCTTTAGTTTGGGATGTTTTATGTCCAGATTTACATTAAAATGAACATACTATGGTACTGGAATGTAGACTAAATTATTTTACAGACATGTGGCTGTGTACTGAACGAATGTGTACTGATGCATGTGCTATTTTACATGAAGTAAGGTTCTGATGCAGATGTGTGATGTTTTTAGAGGCTGTGTAGAAATGGTGTGGAAATGATTGGTTGCATTTCTGTCTAAATCGTGCTTGTGCCTGTTGGTGTGTCCCACTGAGTGCATGTGATTCAGTGCATCCATCCATACAGTGATGAAATGGACTATCTCAGAAATGAATCTGACAGCTACAACATGTTATATTACATTTACTTCCCTGCTGGTTTCAAGCATTTAGGTGTGTTTTAACCAGAGAAAGAGCCTCCTCGACTCACCCAAACGTTTCTGAAAAGCTGAGTTGATGCTAGTTGGGCAGTTCCCATCTTTGCCATCTGGTAGCGTCACAGGCCGCATCACTCCTGAAAAAATATTGGAAAATACAAAAATGGGGGAAGAGGTGGCAGTCAGAGTGGGGCTGTGAGACAGGGAAGAATTTACACACATTAAACTCTGAGCTGCCTATAGATAAGAGCTTACTGAACTAATGTGGAGCTAATGGGAGCTACCAGCTAACAGAGGGAGGCAGGTTAAGGTTAGTGTTATTCAGACGAGGTTGTTGCTTAGTATTAACACAGGCTCAAGGAAGAGAGTAGTAAGTGTTGCTGCCCATAAATCACTAGTCTCTGATTTATGACTGGGGTTTCACATTTTCACTGATTCGTCGTACCAATCAATCTATTTGAACTGCAATGAATTCCATTGCACATCCTGTAGGGTGGAGCCAAATTCATTCAGTGAATCGAATTAAATTCTTAAATTCAGAATTTTGTAAAAGTCTTGTATGTGTGTGCATCCTGTCACAGACTCATACTTGTAAGTGGCCGTGCTATGATGTATATACTTTAGAGGTTTAGAGGTTGTTTTACATTTGAATCAGCTGCGAATAATGTTGGATGTGTAAGTCCATGTATCCTGTGTGTGTCCCTGCTTTTTTTGTTTACACATCATCTGCAGTGTCCCTGTCTCATTTGTTCTTTGGTACAAGAAAAATGAGCCAACAATAAGAAAACATGAGCTATGATTGAAAGTGAAAACTTGCGACTCACTCCTCCTCTGATCCTCCTCACCCCCGCCTCCTACCCACCAACAGCAGTCCCACCCTCCCACTGTTGGGGAGAAATACATATTTATTTTCTTTTGTTGTATTTGTTCGGGCTGAGGTGTCTCTGGGGGATTGTAATAATTTGTTAAGGTTGAAGACTCTAACACAGCCTGTAAACGGGGATTTATTAGTCCTTGCTCCTGGCGTTTGCAGTAACCTCAGATTTGGCTGAAACAAATCAGGATATGTTGAATAATAAAACCCACAAAAGGAATTAACTCTGCATAATGAGATACTGTTTTCAGCAGGAGCATATTTGTCTGAACCTTTTATGGTAATGATGAAGATGCAAGAAAGGAATGACTAATGATTTGGATCTGAGTAGACTAATGCACTGAAGCCACTGTCAGTGGTTTCTTTGTGGGATGTGAAGTTTATTATCTTATTGAAAGTGTTGAAGTCAAACCAGTCTCAGCTGTACAGCCAGGTTTAAGTCAGAAATTACATCCTCACATCATGAGGATGTATTTAACAAATGTATTATTGGGTAAGATATCAAACATTATAAGGTTGAAAAAACCTAAAGTCAAAGATTGAAAGTAATGAAGTGCAGCTACTTTGTTGCTGTATTTAAGTAGAATTTTCAGGGATCTGTTGTGTCTGTCTTTGAACACTTAAAATTCGGATTGCTTTCACTCGTTTTAAAAAGCATCTTTAGCGCTTGGCTTGTGTTAGTAATGCCAAAATTGAGTGTTTGTCATCACATTATTGTTTCACATTTTAAAGATTTTGTTAACTACTAACTTCTTCTTAACCATTTGTTTAAAAACTGATTATCTGAGATTTTTTTAGATTTCCAGACCAATGTTAGTGTAAACCCAAGGGGGGTCTACAGCGTTACTCAATCAGCTGCCTTTTCTCTTTCCCTGCTGATTCCTGACAGTGTAAAACCCACCATAATGAAAATGTTAAAAACAACAAGGACAATTGCCCATCATCTGTATAAATTTTATATCTCATAAGGAATTAAAATATTTACTAGCGTCTGTCTCATCGAACTTGCAACAGAAAACATTTATTTACTTCCAGGTGGAAGACAACACTTATTGGAACTTCTTAAAAAAGCCCAGTCTTCCATGTGTGCATCACTTTATGTCTCTAGGGTTTACTCTGTTATTGTCAGATACACCATTACTGAATAAAAACACACCAGCTTTGTCACATTTCCTGGATAAATACAGGTAAAAAAACAAGAAGTAGATTCGCTCTTAACAACAGGCTTTTCCCTGGAGTTAAGATGTCTGAGACATCCTGTTTTAGAGTTCGAAGTGTTGGTGCTTTAGGGAGAGAACAGACGAGGCGTCTCTTGCAGGAATCCCCTGAAGATGCTTTGTGCAAGTGTCGGGGGCAAAACTGTGAGCGGTGCGAGCGGAGTTTCCCGGTGTGAAGTGGGATGTAGCAGGATGTGCAAATGAGATGTTGCAGCGAAGAGTGAAATAATGAAACTTGACTGGTGTGATGTTAAATCTAAATGACGCAAACTTTTGTGTATGAAATGTCATTAAAACTGATTAATTCACAGAGTTAAGCTGCACGCCTGTGTGTCTAAAGTCAGAAAGAGAAGCTTTAAACCCTCAGTTTGCTCTTCTCCCAAGCCAGAGATGAATTATTTAGCAGCATCCCTGCAGGTGAAGGGGGGCTGCAGCTTTGCTGGGGGGCATGTGGACTTACACTTTGGTTGTGTTTTCCAGTGAAAAGTTCATGGTGAGACTTAACAAGAATGGAGGACCAAAGAATCCAGAGAAGGTGGACAGGCTGTGTGCTCTTTTCACGGTAAGGAACACGACTGAAACACAAAAGAAATTCTTCGAATTCAACTTGCTACAGTTTAACAAGAAAACGTTGAATCAGTGGTGAGGTGGGCTGTAAATGTGAGGCTGCATTGCCCCCTGTTGCTCTGTGTTAGAATCATGCTGAAGCCTAAAACCCATGAAGGATGTATTTTCATTTCTTTGTTAAGAAGCATGTTGAGGGGCAGCACCCAAAGAAAGCCCTCACAGATTTCATTTTTAGTGGTTATAGAAACTTATATTAAATGGAAGATTTGGTCGATTTGCAGGAGGCAATGAAGGCAAATCAGTCGATGTAAAATGCAATGTAAAGAGAAAAAAAAACATTTTTATATAAATAATTCCATAAAAGCTAACTTTTCAACTGGTTCAAGTTAAGATGATCACATTTCTCTCACAAGCATCACTTGTTGTCTCTGTGCTTTAGATTATCACTAAAGAGATTTTAATTTATGTTTTATGACACTTGGTGATGAACTGCAACATTTAATCTCAATTCATTTCACTTTAACTTGTTTCTTTCAGTGGACTGAGTAGTTATCTACCCAGATAGAACTTCACTAACTGCTTCAATAGAAATGTGCAGTCCAGAACGATGTGTTAGAAATGAAGTTCCACACAGTCAAGCGTTTATTGTGTTAGCTGACTGGACAAAACCTGAGCTTTCTCTCACTCGTCTAGCATTTCTTCTACGCAAAATACACAAATCACCTGACACAGTTGTTAGAATTAATAAAGGAAGGCTGCCAGAAAATTTGTTTGTTGTGCATTTAGTTAATGCCTGCTGTTTTCCATCATGGCGGCTTCACATGAAGCTCAAATGTTTGACTTGGTAAGAAAGTGCCCGCAGTGCCGTGTTCAGCAGGTTTGATATTTAATGAGATTCCTCTGCTGTGAATCAATTCACTTTGATTTGAGACACTCTGTACAATGTAAAAAGAAAAAAGAATTTAATTATTACAGATCTCATAAACTCCCATTTCACAAGCAATATATCATATGCTGAAACTGGAACATTTTAATTTTCATGAAAAATATTAGCTCTTTTTAAATTTGATACCAGCAAAACATGGATTAAGCCTGGAGGGGCATTTGTTCACATTTCACACAATGTTTCACACAACAGACTGAAAGCTGAAAGGATGCAAATAAATGTATGTTTTATTTTTGTCACATTTGGATATTTAAATTCCATCATCTGATCAGCATCTAAATATTCTACACCAGTTATATTTCGTTGTAAAATGAATCATTTTCTGGCAGCTGTTCGAAATTTCAACATTACTTCAACATCTTTTAAAGGCTTTCAGTTTTGCTACACTGTCACACATAGACTGCCTGATAACATGTTGAGGATATCCGCAACAATGGTGATGATTAAATCCAAAGCTCAAACTGCTGCTGAGCAGTTATTCATAATAACCTGACTTACCAGGGTTATCTCCCCAGCTTCAAAGTGAGCTTAGTGACACTCAGAACTCTGACTTTCACTTTAACACAGCTCATTAAGTCACTAATCTCACTTGTCTTCTCTGATGCAGATATACATGAGAACAAACCAACAGAACCGATCTCCTTACTGGAAGTAAACGATAAACAGGGTGGAAATCCTCTTTTAAACTTTTCCACCTTTAATATTCTTAATTGTATATTAGGACTGATTTTAATGAACAGCGTTGTGTTTTCTTGTCAGTAATTTGTTTGTCTCTCTTGGACTCTGCAGGACCTGAGCAACAAAGACATGAAGAGAGATCTTTATATTGTCTCACACGTTATTCGAGCAGGTGAGACTGAAAATTGTAGGTCAAGGGGAAAACTGAAGCACCATTCTCAATGTTACTTTTCATAATTCTTTTTCTTTTTTTTATTTTTCATTCTGCTAACACATAGTTTGGGATTTATGTGTGACTGAAAAGCTTTGCAAACATGTCCTTTGTTTCTCACATTTCTTCTGTTGCAGGTCGAATGCTGTTAAACGACAGTAAAAAGGGCCCTCCACATGTTCAGTACCGCCGACCGTACGGCTGTGCAGTCCTGGCCATGAGCGATGTGCTTCAGACCATCTCAGAGCTTAAAGAGGAGAAAGACTTTGTCCTTAAAGTTTATACGTAAGCGGCTGCACGTCCACTGCTTATTAATAACAAAGTGTGTCCATGATATGTGTGCTGGATGGATGGAAAACATTTCATTTATTCTTTACCTCATTCAGCAGTTCCCCTCTATTTATTTACTTACTCTTTTTTAACTTTCTCTGTCTGACACTGTTATAAAAAAAATGAGGTACAGAACAAGAAAATGAAAGTTCCTCTGAGCTTCAGACTATTTGTTACTGTTTCATAATTCCATCCTGCTCTATCTCACACACTCAAAGCTTTTGTTCAACGGGAGGGATCTCCCTCAGCTAAAACTTCTGAGAACTTGCCTGCAGGAGCCCTAAAGTGCTCGCTGGTGCAGCATGATGTAACTGTGTGTCTATCTGAGTGCGTGTATGTGTCTGTGTGCGTGCGTGTGTGTGTGTGTGTGTGTGTGCGTGTGCGTGCGTGCGTGTGTGTGTGTGTGTGTGTGTGTGTGTGTGTGTGTTATTGTGTGCCTTGCAGCAGCATAAGCTCCTGAGGAAGGTTCATGTTTCATGGTATTTGCAGATTCTCTCTGTGTTGTTCAGAATTTGTGTTTCTGTCTTTTTAAAATATTTTCTATGTTAAAATGACTGAAAACATGTCAGTGCTGCTGCTTTGATTTTTTTTGTACGGCATCATGGCGAGCAGACTGTGTTGTGCAACACAGCAGCCAGAGGAGCTTCATATGTATTAGCTCCTCTTGATAATCAAAATCAGATTTGCTTCAAAGAAAATTATGTAAACGGGCTCAGGAGGCAGACTTTTTTTTCTTTAGTCCAAATATTTGTTTCTCTATAGTAGCCTATACAAAAACTCAATCATCACATTCTCATTTTTAGCTTTAAAATGACTGCAGTTGAAAAAATATCGAAATAGACTGATATTAACTTTCTTTTAAATGATTTCGACCAAGCATTATAAGGCTGTTTGTAACCACAGCATTTACGGGATGCGTACTTTGTAATTCTCCTGATCAACCTTTTAACGTTTCCTGTGTTCATTCAGCTTTTCAGACACTCTGCTGATTAAAAATATTTTTCTGCTTGATACAACGTGCCTGTTTTTGCTCACCAGGTGTAACAATGAGAATGAATGGTACCAAGTCCATGAAAACATCATTCGCAAGTCCAGCACCAAATACACAGCACCCAGCACCAACTATGGTAGGACACTTGCTGTGTGTGTGTGTGTGTGTGTGTGCACGAGTTCCCACATCTGTGAATGTCAGCATAGGCTATATTCATTTTTTAATGCAGATTACATTTATTTATGGTAAAATGATACATTTCCTCTAATATTAGTCATAAATTTATTCAGTTTATATTTAAGAGACTATTTACACTGTCGGAGATTGAGAATGATGTATTGTTGTGATGTTTGGATCCATGCAGTCATTTAAGCATTTTTTTCTCTGCTTACTAAATGCTACGTATGAGTCTGAAGCTTTACGATATTTCTTTATTTCTTTTTAGCTAAACTGTAAACATCTTATAAATAAAGCATAATGGACCATTTTAACCCTTGAGTTACCCTTCAGAAAACTTACATGTATGACCCTTCAAGTAGACTTTTTTTTCCACTCTATAGAAGGTTGAGCTTTTGAAATTTCATACAGGATGAAAACTTCTTCATCATAAGTCAGCAGGGTGATTGTCTGTGAGGAAGTTGTGATTTTTTAGAAGTGGACAAAAATGTCCAGGGGGCATATGAGGCTCAAACATTGTTAGCTGACCTGCTGTATTTTATATACAAATACAAATAACATAAGCTGTGTATATTTACTGTAATTACCATACAGAATAATTAACACAAAACACAACCATTCAGCTGTAGTTACACGCTACCATCATGCTTCCTGCAGAGCTCCTCCCTCCATATTTAGCTTCTATGTAATTCTCACATGGCATTTCGTGAGAAGTGACCCTGCTGGTGTTAGATAGGTAGCAGCATTATTGGCTTATTTTCTCATTAACTAAGTTACGTTCACAGGCATCCGAACAGAGCAAACTCACAAACCTCCCAGAGCATTTCATTGACTTCTGATAGCAGCATGACTGATACGTGCATGTCATCACTTCACATCAGCTGGAAAATCATCTTAATTGGTGTCACTGTGGGGGATTCTCAGTCTGACCCCACATTACACTCTGTGAACTCTCACAGCTACAAGTCACAGTCTTCCAATGAGACTTTTTTGTAATATTGATCTGTTATCTGCTGTAAGTCTGCAGTATTTTTCTCAGATGAAAGAATGAATGCCAACTGATAAGTAATATATTTTATGAAAACTGAATTCTGTGGCTAAAAAACTGCACCGTTTAAGTTGAAGGAGTATTTTTCTTTTTTGCCTGTAATCTTGACCTATGTGCTGCTCTCATGCTCTCAACCAACCCATGCTCCCTTCATCAAACCCCGCAGGTCTGATCATCTCCCTGCAGCTGCTGAGGGGTGACATGGAACAAGTCCGCAGAGAAAACCCGCTAATTTTCAGCCGGGGCGTGGCTATCACACGGAAACTTGGATTCCCGGACGTCATCATGCCAGGTAAGTCATGTTTCCATTTGGGAGGTAACAAAAGCACAATCCAGGTTTTATCAGTTGAAGTATTCAGCAGTCAACCAAATGTTTTTATATTAAGGTGATCTCTTTAATAATCAAGGCCGTCCCAGAATATGTTCTATCAGAAGTATCAGGCTGTTCCTGTTAAAGCAAGCCAAGTGGAATCATCTGAGAAACTTCACAAGCTCCCTCTCCGTTTGCGTTAAATAAACATTTCTCCATGAAACCATGAATACAACACCATGTGACAGAGAACATGACAATGTACACTTAAGATCCTTCAGTATGAAAGAAATATGGGATAGCAGCAGAAATTTGATGGCTTCCATAAATGAGTCTGACATTTGGTTAAAGATGTATTTATTTTAATGAAGTCTTCTAGGAAATTCACAAAAGTAAAAAAATGTAATCCCTGCTAAGCTGTGATGTAGCAGAGGAATAAGCTTAAAGGTGATTTATGTCAGTGTGTTAGTAAATAAACACCATGGATTATGGCTTAAACATGATGCTTATCAGTACACGATTGTGTTTTTTTGTGTTAATATCACCATTTTATGTGAAAAACTGAGGAAAAAATAGACCACAAGGCTCAAAATGACCTGATATAACCTGACATGTTGGTAATGACCTCGCTAACACCAGTTTCAATCTTTCTGATTCTAATATGCCGATCATTCCCATGAACTATAAATTTATAAATTTAATACATGCTCTAAGTATTTACTTTTCATCTTTTGGTAAATGCTTCTAAATAAGCACAGAGATCAACAGACGTGGAAACAGCAAAGCTGCCCTTCCAAACACACACACAGGTGATGTGCTGAGGGGCCTTTCACACCTCTTTCACACACATTAACCACTCCTGCCCTGCGGCAGTGATGGAGTGAGTATTTAAACTACCATCCTGATATATTAGAGGTGACACCTTCTCTATAAGGACAAGCTGAAGATGACAAATGATTCCACACACATGTTATCACGGGTCATTAGTCTTGTGTGTGTTAGAAGTAGTCAGCTCAAAATGTGTGTGAGACGGTGTGTGTGGTTTAAAAATGCGCTTCAGGATGTGTTTGTCTCTTTGTATGCAGATAGTTTAGACTTCTTTAGATGTGTGCTGGCATGAGTGTTTTATTTCAAACATTTAGAGTGTGCTCTGTTTAGATTCATCATCAGATTTGAAGAAGATAAAAATCGCATTTAACTAACAAACTGCACTGTGAGGGGGAGTTTCATGTGTGTGTGTGTGTGAGTTATTGGTGTGTTAAGGTCTCCTCTTGGTCCCAGGTGACATCCGTAATGACCTGTACCTCACACTGGAGCGAGGGGATTTTGAGAGGGGAGGGAAGAGCGTTCAGAAGAACATTGAGGTGACAATGTACGTCCTCTACGCCGATGGAGAGATCCTAAAGGTGAGCAGGTGCTGCTGGGATAAAAAAGATTCAAAACGATATTTTTCCCCTGAAGTTTGGGGGGGAGGAAGAAAAATTCTGACTTTTAATTTAACCTGAAAACAAAGAAATAAATTTGCAACATATCTTTAAGTTGTTGCCTTGCTGTTCTGGGTTTTGACTGTGAAAGCATATTTGGTTATTAGAAATCAAAGATGTGGACTAATGTGCAGGAAGCTCTTATTTGAGACGTGTTATATGAAATAAAGAACATGAAGTCGTCAAAGAAGTTGTTGTAGCCGAGCAAGATTTCTGCCACGATCTAAGGTTTCTCTTGCTAAAATAATTCCTTCCCTGGATAACTCTTGGTTAAATAAAAGGAAAATAAAGACACCAAATGGTGGAACTGATAGCCGTTATTACTTTTAATACACTTTTTTTATTTAATTCCAACACAATGTTTTCAGTAAGTGGAACGTGGACATTACCACTGATTCTCTTAACTCCCCCTCTGACTAAGGAGAATTCCTACATGGTTGCATCTTGTCCATTGAGAAGATTTATAGCCACTATACTTATATAATACTATGATGTTCTGCCTAAAAAACAGTATGAAATTAAATGAAAAATGCATTCTTATATTTATAATATTTCAATGATTCCAGTGTCTTTGATCTCCCTCCATTAAAATCTCTGTTGTGTGTGTGCTCACACACTCTGTCTCCCCCTGCAGGACTGCATCAGCCTGGGTTCAGGTGAGCCCAACATCCCAGAGTACCGCGCCTTCGTTCTCTACCACAACAACAGCCCACGCTGGAGCGAAGTCATCAAGCTGCCGATTCCCATCGACCGTTTCAGAGGCTCCCACCTGCGCTTCGAGTTCAGACACTGCTCCAGTGAGTTTTTACCGCCAGTAGAGCTGCCACTCTCATTACTGCAGCTCAGAAGTAAATAATAGATGATTAACAGCTACACACATGTGCTGGGATAGAAAAATTCCAATGCAGCCTTTAAAGCAGAAACTGTGTGTTTCTACCATTACATCTACCTTTCTTCTCCATTTTCTCTCCGTCTAAAGCAAAAGACAAAGGAGAGAAAAAGCTGTTTGGCTTTGCCTTCACTCCTCTGATGAGAGAGGATGGAACCACTCTGTCTGATGAGAGCCATGAGCTCTACGTCTACAAGGTCAGAGACAGTTCTCACTTCCCGTCTGCACATCTCTCTGTCCACTCACTGATTTAGTTTATGTATTTACTACATCATCCTACCTCATTTATCATAAAAAACTCATTGACCCTTTCTTCCTTTCTAAAAATTCTTCATTACAAACAGTTAAGAGTAAATGCTTTGCAGAAAACAGCTTTTTTTCACTATTCGGAGGTTATTAACTTTGGATTTATAATTGAGTTAATTTATTTGTAGATGAACTCTGGATTTGAATGTTTAATGTTGACATTGTTAAATAATACCATTTACCACATCTCCTCCCTCTTTCTTCTCCTTCTCCCACTTTTCCTTTCTGTGGGTGTCAGTGTGATGAAAACACCACCTTCAGTAACCACGCCCTCTATCTGGGCCTTCCCTGCTGTAAGGAGGACTACAACAGCTGTCCCAGCATCCCCTCCAGCCTCATCTTCCAGCGCAGCACCAAGGAAACCTTTTGGATCTCCACACAGCTCTCCTCCACCAAGCTCACTCAGAACGGTACTCACTGATCGGACATCCTAACCTGACAGTGTCTTATACATCCTCTAGATTCAGTGTTTAATTAGAGGGACCTGCATGTGGAACGGAGATCATGTAGATCTGCTTTTTTATTCGTCTTAGTCTTACAGGAAAATCTGAAAAACAAGTCAGGAAACAGAGAATATGGTTTTATCTAAAACATTCTGTACTTATAACAACATAAATTACACCACAGTCTCACTACTTGCTGCACTTACTCATAGACTCTGACTTGCTGTGGACCTACTTCATGATGCCGGTGGCACAGTGAGGATTGTTGATTATTTAGTCTTGCAGCACTTTAAGAAGCAGAGGAATGTTTTTCTGAGAGCCCACAGATTCAAAGCTGCAGTTTTTAGTCTCAGTTTTACACAACTATTGTATTTCCTGTGAAAGTGTCTAATCTTTTTCTGTGTTTTCTAGGCCCATTATGTTGCCGGTGACTTGTTTACACCTTCATGCTGAGCCGCACTCATTGTGTACCTTTTTTTCCTGATTGTTGCTGACGTTGCCTTCCAGTGGACCTGCTGGCCCTGCTTAAGTGGAAAGCCCATCCTGACCGGGTCATGGACATCCTTGGACGTCTCAGACATGTCAGCGGAGAGGAGATAGTCAAGGTACGGTTTATTACGGTGAAAACAAAAAGGATGAAGGTGTTTTTTTACTCGAATGTTTTCAATGGCATTGATCTCAAAACCATTTTGACCTTTGTCTCATTCAATGGAAACATGTATTTTCACTTCCTACATATCTTGCAGACTATTAACCACTATGTGCACTTTAGTTTTGTCTTTTCACATATTCTGTTCATGTTTCAGGTGTGACATTACATTATAACAGTTATTTCCACTGCTGTCTGGCAGACTTTTTAAAGCATCTGAGGTGTGAAGCTGCTCAGTGCTGTTCGCTGCAGCTCACTTCTGTGGGCAGTGATCATTAAACCCGTCTGTGAAGACTGGACCGAATGTTTAAAGACAGAGTGGAGTGGATGTTTATTCTGTTAAGGAACAACCACACTCAGTGTTAGCAGATCCCAAAGTAAGCTTGTATAAATCTGAGCTAAACTAGCTCAAAATACAGCTCAAAAGTTTTTTACTCATCAAAGCAGCTGGTCTGACTGATAGTTTCTGTAAAAGCAGGTAAAATGCTCCATTTAGATTCATGGTATCTGTCAGCAGCCCTGTGGTGTTTCCTGAAGCAAAACCCTGAGCAGCAGCCTGATGACGTACAACAACAAACCCAGCGTCACTGTACCTGTTTCTCTGTTCGCTGCAGTTTCTCCAAGACATTCTGGACACTTTGTTCTCCATCCTGGATGATAATACGGACAAATATGGACCGCTGGTGTTCCAGTCATTGGTAAGTAAACAGAATATGTAAGAAATGAACACAGGCAACTCAAAATGAAGGCCCTCAAACAGAAGACAGATTAATAAGTGATGTGACACACTGTCAGTCTCAATAAGTTGTGTACTGTCAGGTGTCAAAATACTGCAAACACACATTGGTTCAGACTCACTCTCACACTCTCTATTACACCAAACAATTGGCCATCGGTGAGCGTCTGTCTGCATATTTGTTGGTGAGTTACACATTGTCTGCAATGTCAAACCCCAGCAACATTTTTTCCGAGAAAGACGGAGAGGCAGCTGTTTCTGATTTGCTTTTCAGTGCACAAAGTAATACCATGAAAGGGACACGGCCGTGATGACGGAAAGAAAAATTTTCTGTCTATTCCATAAGTCATATTAGACTTTTCTTACTGAGCCTGTCCTGCACCAGCCAACCCAGGCTTTTACATCCTGGATAACGGTCAGACGTCGTCTTTGCATCATTGCCAAGTGCTGCCTTGTTTGTTCAGACGCTGGCAAAGCGAGGAAATGCAGCGGGGGCTTTTGTCGCTGTGGGGGCTTAATGTCAGTTTAGAGAAGAGGAGGCCTGAGGAGACAAGAGAACCAAACTATGACTGGAAATTTCCTTCACAGCCTCCAGGACTCTTTGCTGGGGGTCAGTGGCTCAAGGCTTCCTCTGCCCTCCTGGTTTACACCTCGCATGGACGTGTTGCCATGGTGACGGAAGACTCATCTGTCACCTTTCTACACATTTCTGTCTGTGAACTCATCGACTATGCATTAATAATGCCTCTCACTTGTACTGCCAGCTGATATCTGTAAAGCAGCCGATGGATGTGTGGGATAAATACTGCTCTAGCCATTATTTGGATGGATTTGAAATAGATGGTAATAAATCATATTATTCTAAAAAAAACAACCAGCGGTATTAGAGACTTTATGGGAGTCTATGTGTTCAACCTCTGGTACTTTATACATGATGTTTAATGAGCCAAGTCTGCTGAAACATCAACTCATATTAGTTTTATAATGTGATCAGTGTTTCTGACCTCGTTCCCAACAATCTAAACAAGGTTACGATTCAGACACAGTTGTTGAAACACCAGCAGGAAGAACTTTCTTCACAGTCACTGAAATGTTTTCATCTGAATGATCTGGGCCCATGAAGTTTATTGCGTAATTCATTCCCATTTCAGTGTTCCTTTTGCTGTTTATTTCTCAGGTGTTCATCATAAACCTGCTCAGGGACAGTAAATACTACCACTTCAGGCCGGTGATGGACACTTACATCCAGAAGCACTTTGCTGGCGCCCTGGCTTACAAGTGAGTGTTTTTTTTAATTTAGACTTTAATTTTACCAGGTCAGTCCCATTGAGACACAAGGGTCTCTCTTTCAAGGGAAGCCTGGCCAAGACAGCAGCCTAAAACATGGAGTTTTAACACTTACAATAAAACAGCAAAACAGAAATACACACTAAAACACCCAACATACAACAATAAAAAAAATACAAGGTAAAACTAAGACATGAAAATTGAATTTGGGGCTATCATAAGAAGCAGGTGCAAGAACGATATGAGACTGATTCCAAGTCCTTTACAAGGTTTTTGAATGTACTAAGAGATACTAAGTCCTTCAGCTTCAGAGCACTCTGTAACGAGTTCCAAGCAGTCGGTGCAAAGTACATGAAAGATGCTTGCCAGGTTCAGTGCAGACAATGGGGACTTCAAGCTTAGAGTAATTAGTGGATCGTACATATAATTTTTATTAACTTCCACCTTGATAGTAACATCAGCAGCTGGTCAACTATTCTGCACAAACACAGGGTAAGTTGCCGCACAAAGATGCGAAAGCTTCAGATTAATTTTTTCCAGTCTGTTCGGTTCAGTATTTTTTTCGATACAAAAAAATCTATTGTAATTTTTTTTTAAATGGTTATTCTGAATCCTCCCCAAGCCTGGACTGGATGGATTTAGTGGTAGAGAAATAAGTTCATCAAAACTTGTCTCCTCTAAACTTGGATAACATTTTTTTATTCTCAGCTCATTATAAGTTTTGCTAAGTCTTTTCAGAAAAGACCGTCATTACTTGTGTCTATTTGTGTTTCAGAGAACTGATCCGTTGTCTGAAGTGGTACATGGACCGTTCTGCTGAAGTGGTCCGACAAGACCACATACAAGAAGCCATGAGGGTAAGTCTGACCACAGAGGTTCCCTTGTCTTCATCACACGGATGAGTGAAAGTCTGAATTCTGAGCAGAAACAAACCTTATTACAGCCAGTAAACCACAAAGCTCTCTGTGACTGCTATCCACTTTTATTTCATGTCCATGCAGACATCACACTTTTACATCAGTATACAGTATAATGAGGTGTTATACTTGAATAAATGTGTCCATGCTCCATTACAGCCATTAGATTGGTGTTATCTTTGACAGAGATATGTCCTTAGAGCACCACTCTAAGCAGCTAACTAGGAACTGTTTCCACCAGCTAAGGAATATTTCTAAATGTAGAACAGTTGTTTCTGATAAGGATCTGGAATTGGTAATTCATGCATTTGTATCATCTCGTTTGGACTACTGCAACAGTTTATTTTCTTGTCTAAACAAAAAGGAATTGTCCCGTTTGCAGCAGGTCCAAAATTCGGCAGCCAGGCTCTTGACTCGCACGAATAGAAGGGCACATATT
>JAVQJG010027850.1:0-10524 GCA_036024015.1 Craterocephalus amniculus
GAAAAACGAAATCGCTATAAGTTCCACATAAAAGCAGATATCTGCACCAAACTGAACATGTGTCAGTCTACTTACCTTCTGACCACAACCATGTGACCATATGACGTCAACACGTAAGCCACACCCCCTTTAGACCGGAAGTAGCTCATTCTAAGGTCCAAATGAGCTGCATTTATCAGGAAAGAGCCTGTTGGCCATGAGGTGTGTGGGGAGGGAGATGCTGGTGTACGCGGCGGTGCAATAGGCCAAGCGGCGCCAGAGGTGCGAGGGCCTCCATCGCCGCTTGCGGCTTTAATTATTATTATTATTATTCCCCCTTTTTTATACACAAGCTCCAACTTTTCACAGTTTTATCAGAATTTCTTTTGAAGTAGTCTTTCTTACAAACAGATGATTGTTCCTCCTCTTTTGCACAAAGACCAAATCAATCAGCAAAAATCTTTATATGCATATAGTTAATGCTTATTTGCAACCCAGCTGCTGACCGCCTCATGACGTCAACAAGCAAGATATCCTAAGCTGACCCAACTGGAAATTCTCCTTCCATGTGGTTAAAACTCTGTCCTTAAAAGGTATGAATAGATTCTAGCATGCAGCAGAAATGAGTCCACCTTTGTGTTGCGACAAAGCAAAGCAAGTCTTCAGCTCAGGTGTGGAGGGATTGAATGACCTGTAACAAAAATGGGCTGATTCCCATACTTAGCAAGACTTCACTCCGACATTGTTTTTATTTTCTGTTCAGTAAGAACACATTTTATTCAGATATTCAGATTTTACAGATTTGCATATTCTAAATTCTGTGCTTAAATGTGAGGAAGAATAGTGATCCTGTAGTTTAAGCACCGACTGTGTGAGCTCCTGTATGTGTGGACTGACACAGAGCGGAAAGAAACTTATAAACGTATGTTTGTGAGAAGTTTTTAAAGTTTTTGTAATATTTCAAGGCTCTGCGCTGAATGAATCCATCAAATCTTCTCAACATTCGGAAGAATATATAAGGAAATAAGCAAAGAAACTGCTGATTTAAACCAACATAAACAGCCAACAGCCTGAATTCCCTCTGAAAAATAAGTACTTGCTCTTTTATTCATTCATCAAGAACAGATGAAAGGACTTTTTGTTCTCATGACACTCACATTTTTTGCTGCAGCACTTCTACAACATAACACAAGCACATCCAAACTTCTATTTTTGTTTGAAATGTATTAACAGCAGTAGCAAATGTTAAAAACTGGTCTCATATTTAATAAAATTGTAACTCGATACCTGCAATTTTCCACCACTCACAACTACAAGGTTTCATTTAATCTGACTTTGTGTGGCACACTTTTGAAAGTCACTTCACCATGTTTGCACCACTGTTTCTTCTCTGATGGGAGACTGTTCTATAAAAACGACAATGTGTGTTTGTGTTTTTGCTTTTTCTAAATAAATATTGTGATGATAATATCCATCATGTGGTGAGAATTTACACTGCACTGCCTCCATGTTGGACCTAATCGTTTCTAACCGCGTCTGGTGATGATTTATATTATCTGAATGATTTGAGCCACCTTTCAGTTCATTTACAGCCACTAAAAATTCTGTTATAATAAACTCAGTCAAGCTGCAACAAGGCATGAAGAACAGACGTGAGTTTAACAACTTACCACAAGGGGTCAGTAATGGTTTGTTTTACAACAGAGCAAGAGATATGTGTCCAGGTGAGTAATGAAGTTAATTGTTAAGCTAAACAGCATGAGAGCTGCATCATGAATACATAAACAAGACAAACTTAATTACTAAACATGTTTTAGTATCTAATATACCAAACTGCAGTGATTTCAGAGGTTTCAATTCACTTTTATTTGTTTATTGCCAATTCATTACAAAGTAAACTCAAGACACTTTTAAATGATACATTCTAATTTAATCCATTTTATCCATACCTGCTTATTCCATTGCAGCATCGTAGGGGCATGCTGGAGCTCATCCCAGCTGCTGATGCTGGACAGATCGCCAGTCCATCACAGTGGGCGACACAGAGACGAAACAATCCAGTTCATTGTCATCCAATTAAAGGAAATCCATTAAATGATCTGCATTTGTCCAATTTACCAGAACTGTGTTCATATGAGCCAAGTGGAGAGGAAAATTTCCCTTTTAACATGAAAGAAGTCTTCCACCAGAAAGGATGGACACCATCTCCATCGACTAGTTGGGTTGAGAATCGCCGTAACCAAAAACTCTGAATACTTGCTGAGAAAGAAGACAAACACAACTTAATGAAAATTGCCAGATATTGGAAAGTAGAGTGCAGGGAGATGCTCAGAGGGTCAAAGAATGGCTATGGGTCAGAAGGCCAGCATCAGCTTTATCAGGAAGGAGAGTTCAAAGCCTGATCTGAAGGTGTCAGCTTCCTGAACCCAAACAGTTAAATGAGCAAATAATAATTAGACAACCAAATAGTAACCTTACAAATACAGAGCATCCAATGGTTCCTTTATCTGCTCCACCTGTTCAGCTGCTGGTTAACAAGCACACCCTATCCACCAATCACACGGTAGCTGCTCAGTGCATCTGCTCATGTGGACATGATGAAGATGACTTGATGAAGAACTGAGCATCAGAATTGGGAAAGAAGGATGGTTGCTGGTCTGAGTTTTTCAGAAACTGCTGACTTACTGGGATTCTTACACACACATATCTCTAGGGTTTTACAGAAAATGGTCCAGAAATCAGATGTAAGGTTTCAAAATGTCTTGTTGATGTCAGAGGAGATTGGACAGACTGGTCGTATATGATAGAAAGGTAACAGGAAGTCCAGTAAGCATTGGTTCCAACAAAGGTCTGCAGTATAGCATCTCTGAACACAGCATGATGGGCTGCAGCAGCAGGACACACAGCGGGGCCCCTCCTGTCAGCTAGGAACCGGAGGCTATGGAAACGGTTCCCACAGACTCATCAGAACTGAACAAACTGATGTACAAAAACTCCAAATCTTACCATTTTGTAAATTTCTAGTCAAAATATCTTATGTTGCTTGATATAAAATATAATCACGTAAACAGCAATTTTCAGTGAGATACAGGAACTTGTTCTAAGACAGTAGGGGGTTGCTGAGGTTTTTCAGCTTATTTCAAATCTTTTAAGGCATCAACATTTTGTCTTATTCCAAGAAATCTTATCCAGAGAATTTTCACTTGTTCCACTGGCAGATTTCTTTGCGTATTTCATACAAAAATACCTTGTTTGAATTTTTTTCACTTATTTTTGGAATGGCATTTTTCCAACGTGAGTCGTCACTTCAGCTCCACATTTGTAGACTCAGAATTTGGTGGAAACATTATGAAAGTAAAAATGACAGTGTAATGAAAGCATGGATCCATCCTACCTTGGATCAAGGCTTCAGGCTGCTGGATGTGGAATGGTGTGAGGGATCATTTCTGGCCCCACTTTGGGCCCAGCATGGCCTGGTTTAACCAGCACAGCCTGCCTGAGTATTGCTGCAGACTATGTCCATCGGTTTCTGAGCACAGAACAAAAATGGGCTTCTAATGATCAAATGTGCTATAAAGACTGCTAGGAGCCGTGTCAGCTCATGGAAGTAAGCCAACATGATGGCATCTGCTACATTTAAGAGGCTATTTGGGCTCAGTGCTGTAGGAGAGTCTGCGTTTACACACTGTGGCCACATGATGGAGCCAGTGTATCACTGCTGAGGTCTGCTGCTGCTGCACATTCACCATCCACTGTGATCATCATTATACACACAGTCATTGACTTTAACTCATATAAAAGTCCCTCCTCACTTGCTGTCATGTTGCAGCTGCAGTAAAATAAATCTACAATCTTTAGAAATAAATATTCTAAAAGAAAAAGGGTTTAAACAGTAAACAGTTAAACCATCAGAACGGTGTCAGTCACATCTGTCACTTCATTAACTGATGAATAAAGCTGATTGTTTCTGCTGCAGCCGGATTTATGCTGAATACTGAGTCTGACCTGTGTGGGCTCCACAGTGTGAGAAATCCTGTCTCAGGTTTCTTGTGCTCACATGTTTGAGGATGAAAAGCTCAGGTAGGTGCACGGCAATGAAAAAAAAATCCACCTGCACACAACGATGATGTGTTACTGTTTGATCCTGGACCTTTATCAGGTCCGAAGTCCGAAGCTATTTTCTAGCTGGAGACGGTTAAACGTGCAGCAGGTGCAGCAGGTGTGGTCAGAAAGTCAGAAACAAATTATTTGATGAATTCAAAGATAACATAGTGTCATATTGGGTGGGGCTGCTGGGGTGAGGCAGGGCTGCCAGAGAGAGATGGGCTGGTTCTGGGCTGGATGAGGGGTGTTTAGGCAGCTGGTGGTGCCCTGGATTCCCACCTCCCACCAGCTAGCGGCTGTGATTCCTTTCCTTTCCCCATGGGGCCTGTGTATGGAGCTAGAAGAGGGACTTATGTTTTATGATTTGTAACTATAAATGTGTGACCTGTAAACCATTTGTGTGTGCGTATTCTGTTTTGTGTGTAAGAAAACATGCTTAATATGGTTTACAGGTCACACATTTTTAGTTACAAATCACAAAACATAAGTCCCTCTTCTAGCTCCATACCTGTGCTCCATCGCTATGGTGGGCTGGCCAGGGTTCTGGGGTGGGTATGGGTGGGCGGTCTGCCTCTGATTTTTGCAGGTGCCCAGTCACATTTGCTTTATCAAGGATCACCCTCCAGTCCAAAACCCCCTCCTACACACCCACCCATCTAGTCCCTGTGCTGTCCTGCAGGTTTAATCATCAATAAGTAAAGTCATGTTTTGGATTTTTTTCTTTTGTTGCATGTGAGGTTAATCGGACACTCTAAATTGTCCTTAGGGGTGAGTGCAGGTGTGAATGGTTGTCTGTCCCTCCATGTGGCCCTGCTATGGACTGTCGACCTGTCCGGGGTGTGTCTGCCTCTCGCCTAATAAATGCTGGGATACGCTCCGGCCCACCCGTGATCCAACTGGATTAAGCAGTACAGAAAATGAATGAATGAATGTTACTGATGTTGTTGTTGTGATTTATTCCCCACCCCCTCCATGCGCCGGCTAGTTGGTTTGGTTTTATAGGTGCTCCAGATGATTGTCTGCTTCGCTTTCTTGCTGAGTGGTTTTTCTCTTTCCTTACAGGTGTAGCGACTGGTTAGAGTTTAAAAAAAAAACATATCATAATTATCTTACATGATTATGTAAGACATTATAACACAATTGTCTAACATAATTACTACTTAGATCAATTACAAACATTAAATAGATTTTTTTAAAAATATTTATTAATCATTTAAATAATTTCTCTTCATACCGACATCCTTCTTCTGTTAAAGATCTGTTTTTATGACATCCCATAACCTCAACAAGAACATACAAGAATAAACAAATCGCTGTGTGAGCAGTTTATCGGGTAACACATTTATTTGGACTATAAATAAAAACATTAAATAGATAAATAAATAGATAAATAAATAAATAAATAAATAATTAAATAAATAAATGAGGTCATTATCACCTTTCTGCCGCAGCTGGGTGCTGACAGCTTTACATGTAACTATGTGATTACCTCATTATGTCTGACCAGCTGATTAATTACGCAGAGATGGGAGGATCTGAGGCCGAGTCATCTGCAGCATCTCACCTTGTTATTGTGGTTTTATTCATGTAGCGTCACAGCATTTTCGCCCCTGTCGATGTTGCCTGTGTTAAAAAAAAATCAATTCCAGCACCTCAAACTGAACATTTTATCTAAGCAAATTTTCTAATATCAACGAGGTTTACTTACATTTGTGATCAGACTGATTAAAGGGAACATCTTACTTCAGTTTGAAAATATTGTTATGTTAAACAACTGTCGTTTAATACTGTAAAAATAAAGATTATTTGTTTTCAATTTTAACGCAGGAGCAGATGATTCACTTCAATGGTTGAGGTGATTTTAATCTAATGTTCAAAAATTAGAAGATGATGAATAACTTCTTCTCTTGGAAATAAATGAAGCAATATAACCATGACTTCTGCCTGCGTGCTGCGGCATCAGGTGCCTGGAAGGTAAAATTCAGGGCTTAGAATATCCCATTTTAATCTGATTGTGAAGCCTGATGTCCTGAAAAGCTCTCCATCCCTCACAGGAAATAAGTTGGGCCCATCATGTTTCAGGACAAATATGATCATTACTTCTGACACTGATCATGTTAAATTAAGGAAGGAATGTAAAAAGATGAGCCACCTGAAGAGGAGCTGTTCACTTTTTATTTAATAATAATAATAATAATAATAATAATAATAATTATAATAATAATAATAATAATAAATCTGTTTAAATTAGCATTACCTTTGGAGAGAAAGTGCCAATTGCAACTATTAGCGAAGAAAAAAAGTTTATTTTGGGGTCTTTGCTCATTTTGTGTGGCGTTTTAATGTGTTTTTGTTTCAGTGTTCTTTTTTATTAAGATAAGTTTTATGATCACCAAACTTCTGTTCTGCAGGAAAATGTTCATTGTGACTCATTATATTTGTTATATTTCATCAATAACCACTGGAACTGCTTTCATGCATTTTATTTCTTTGAGCTAATTTAGTCGAGTAGTTCGCAAATGAGGACTTGCGCCCCACGCCACGCCACATGGATGTGACGATTCTGTGGGGAAAAATTCAACATTGTTTTGTAATCTGTTGAATTTCGGATAGAAGGAAATATTAATAAAATGTTTTCAAAAAGTAGCCTAATGATATTTTTTCTCAGACTTTTTTTTGTAAAAATTATAACAATCCAACAGACTATGGGGAAAAAAATAACATTTCTCCATTCTTTCAACAATATGTAAATGTTCTTTAAAATAAAAAAGCACCAAATCTGACTTTGATTATCATCATCTTCATGATCGTCATCACGTGCTTCCCTGCTGACCTCTACTGTACATTCACTTTCTTCTCCCCTCACTCTGATCCCCGCTCCTTCCCTCTTGATGGCGGCTCAACAGATCAGAACTGGGAAGCCAATCAGGAAACCCTCTTAAAGCTGGACGGTCTACGTCACAGTCGGGTCATCCAATCCGGACACAGAGCCTCCCAAAGCCCCCCTGCTTCCAGTTTCCTCCTCAGAAAGTTTGGACTTGGGGCTGATAGACATCCGGAGCAGATGATCAGCTTTTATGATCTCACACAACTTGCTGGACTGATCAGAGAGCGGCTCTGAGCTGCGCCGGACCTGCAGGACCTGGACCCGGACTCTCTGTGGGAACTCAACTTTTTCTTTCTTTCTTTCTTTTTTTTTTGTTAAAAAAAAAAGCTGCTTTCTTGGAGCATTTGGGGATTTTTCTTCAGACTGACTGAGATGGGCTTTGGGTTTGACTCCAGAGAGGAGCGGTTGCTGCTGTAGTTTGAGTCTGGACCCGAACCCCAGCAGAAGCCCGCCTCAGTCCTCCAGGGTCCTGCAGAGAAGTGGTAATGTTAGCGGTGGGTCAGATGGACGGGTCCCGACAGAGCGCCCTCCTCCTCAGCACCCCCCCTCTGGCAGCTCTGCACAACATGACCGAGATGAAGACCCCGCTTTACCCGGCCTACCCGCTCTCCTCCACCGGCCCCAACTCCTCCACGTCCCCGGCAACCACTTCTCCTAACCCCGGCGGCATGGCCGGGTCCTCCCCGGGGATCAAGAGCTCCACGGGGCTGTCCTCGGGGCTCGGCTCCCCGCAGCAGTGCTCCTCTGCCACTCCTCACGGAATTAATGACATCCTGAACCGGCCCCTGGTCTCCTCCTCCGGGGCCACAGTAGCTGTGGCCGCATCCGCCGCCTCTTCCTCGGCGGGGATTCTGTCAGGACTTCCCCGGTTCAGCAGCCTCAGCCCGCCGCCGCCTCCCGGACTTTACTTCAGCCCCAGCGCCGCAGCGGTGGCCGTGGCCCGGTACCCCAAGCCTCTGGCGGACTTGCCGGGCAGGACGCCGATCTTCTGGCCGGGAGTGATGCAGAGTCCGCACTGGAGAGACGCCAGGTTCGCCTGCTCACCCCGTAAGTGTCTCTAGAAGAAAAAAAAAACCCCCAAAAAAACCAGACAACCCAACAAACAGAAAAATAAATACTTATATTTCCAAAAACGAAATGAAATAATCTAAATAAAACGAACGTTTTGTTCCTGTATCATGACACCTTAATTAATTAATTTATTTTCTAAAAACAAAATAATAAATCTAGCATTTTGGTTCAGCTTATAATGTTTTTCTTCGCTCTCTGTTGCAGATCAGAACTCGGTGTTACTGGACAAAGATGGGAAAAGGAAGCACACGCGACCCACGTTTTCTGGTCAGCAGATTTTTGCTCTGGAAAAGACTTTTGAACAAACAAAATATCTGGCGGGGCCGGAGAGAGCGCGACTTGCCTATTCCCTGGGCATGACGGAGAGCCAAGTCAAGGTAACATTTTACTAATAAACTGCAAATAAATCCACCGTGCAAAAACAGTGTTTCCGTCATGAATCGGTTATTTCCCGCTGTTAGAGTACAGAAAAGAGTCAAATAATAGTCAAATAATAGTTTTGTAATTGTTTCATTAAAAGGTTGTTACTGGAAATTAAAAGAATATTTTCTGGTTTCATATTTTACAACTAAATTTGTCTGTTTTTCCTTTCAGCCCAAAGGGAGTATTTTTTGTATTCTAATTAGCTTAAATACAACATAATATAAAAAGAGGTCTTACATAATTAGTCTTATTTTCACCTGAGCCCACAGTGCAATATGATAATTTAATCTTTTTATATACGTAGCTATATAAATGAGAATTTGTTCTCAATTGACTCACCTGGTTAAATAAAGGTTAAATTAAAATAAAAATAAAATTCAATAATCTCATTGAATAAATATTAATTAATTGCAGTGCTGGATTGTTGTTTTTCCTGTTCCTCAAATGCATCATAAGACAAGTCGTAAACACCTCAGTAAACAGACCTGTTCGTGTGTGTGTGTGTGTTTTTGTGTGTGTCGCTCAGGTGTGGTTTCAGAACAGACGGACCAAGTGGAGAAAGAAGCACGCGGCTGAGATGGCCTCCGCCAAGAAGAAGCAGGACTCCGAGACGGAGCGTCTGAAGGGGACCTCGGAGAATGAAGACGAAGACGACGACTACAACAAACCTCTGGACCCGAACTCGGACGATGAGAAGATCACACAGCTGCTGAAGAAACACAAACCGGGCTCTGCACTGCTCGTGCACACGTCGGAGAACGACAGCTCTTAACTCTGTGGCTTTTAGGTTATATCTTCTTATTTTTCCCCCGCGGATGAATCTGATGAGACGAACTCTGGGAGTCGTTCGTTAAACTTCACTTGTGGGTCCTTTTTTTTCTTGCACGACGGTGGAGGACTCGCTCACAGAGAAGACCGGACTTACCTGTAAATAGAAGCGTAAGTTCTATGAATAGAAATTATCCAGCTGTGAATAATTTATGTGTAGCCTAGTTTCCTTTTGTACAGAAGCGCTGCTCCCAGATCAGCCGCAAAAGACATTTTTATTTGTATTTAACAGCAGAGGTATTTCTTTAAGAATGCTGGCGACCCCTGTGTGGGTCCCTGAACGCCTCCTGGTTCATCACATTAGGAGGGAGAGGGGGATTATGAACGCAGCAGCACCCGTAAACCGGCACACACTCTTTTATTTATCTGTGTGAAGTTGTGGGAGAAGCAGGTTCATGTAATGCACTTTTATTTAATAAAAAAACTCCCATGTTGGCTTCTTTGTTTCCGCAGCATATTTAATAGCCTACGCATCTTCATCATTATTAATGATTTGTCCTTCTTTAATTTACCGATTCACACTATTTATTACTCATATAGCCTATGTGATTAGCAGGAAAAAAAGCCTGAAGGACTTGATGTAAAGTACTTATTTTTATTTGATATTCTGCTGCAGATTATACTAAAATGTATGAATAGAAACTGGACTTGCTTACAAAAAGAAATCATGAATAGAAAACGTCTTTTATAGACAGAATGTGTTTATTTGGCGTTTGTGGAGCCTCAGCGGGCAGCAAGCTGCTCCAGGCGGCTTCCATCCCTGCAGACCTACCCTGTTTTTAAAATATAGACACGCATCATATTGTCACTTTTTTCGATTTTCTTAAACTAACAATAAATGTAAAATTATTCCCTCTTTTGTATATTAAGTGTCTTACATTTCAGAGTTAATGTTCAGATAAAATCTGGATTTTTAACATCTAAAATCAGTGTTATTATTTTTTGTGCAGAATGTAAAACCAAAGAAAGGAAATTTTGATAATATATTGATACTGGAAACAAATGCACTCACCTTTAGCTTTCCTCCCACATCTGAAAAAATATTTGCCACTTTTTATGTCAATAAAAGCTGAAAATGAATAGATTGTTATTTTGGTGGCCAACTTTAGCGTCCCTGACACTGATCTGGTTGGATGTTGGTTTCCTTCTGGACCAAATTAAACCGATTTATAAAAAGTGAAAATGATCAATATTTAAATGTATGATTATTTATTATTATTATTATTATTATT
>JAVQJG010027853.1:0-27427 GCA_036024015.1 Craterocephalus amniculus
CATACCCAAAATGAATAGTGTATATCTCTGCATCTACAAGGTCTATTTGAATAATTTTGGTGTCAAAAATGACTGATATGGTCTTGTAGCAGAGGTTCTCCTGTTTAATTTTATGTGCCATATGACTATATTTCTGCAGGATTAGCACTGCGTTGGATGTCTTTGCTGCAGAAATTCTGTATTGCCCCCCGCACGGCGGGCAATGGAGCACAAACCTCATGAAATGACCACAAAGTATTTTTCATCTTATTACTTTCCGATTATACAGAGAAGTCTGCACACATTAGATGTATACTGGCCAAACACTAAATGTAATGGCTCCTGCATGTTTGCATATATAGTGTAAAACTACTGAGCAGTAAGCATAAAACATCATTTGCAACAGCAATTAGGCTTCTTTATGGCATCGTGTCTGTGCTGTAACAAATGTGTTTGACCTCCAAAACATCAAGATAAGATGTAACATTGGACACACACATTCCATCATGCAGCTCTGAGTTTGTAAAATTGTGTTTCTCGTGTCATATTTCATCTCCTCCCTCAAGGATGACCTATTTTCTTTGCCACAGATCTTACATATTAAATTACAAGATTGATTGCTGTTAATGGGCTTATTTCATTATTCTTATTTTTAGTTATCCCCTCACCCCCTCACGTCTAATTTTAAAGTAATCTTAAAACCAACTGATGTTTAACAGAAAGCGACAAAATATCAGAGGCACAGATCTGTGGAGCCAGACTTCATTGGAATAACTATGCACCACTGTGCTGGTGACCCGCAGAGTAAAGTAAATAGAGAAACTTCAAACTTTTGAATTAATGATCACAATACCCATATTGTAATAGTTTTTTTGGACAGCACTCTGTATTGAGAGAGGGACATAGTGAATTTTATCTACAAAGAAAAAAGGAAGTCATCAGATGTCTCGCAGTGATGTTTGGATGTAGAGCTGGCACCCTGAGTCAGAGCAGTCTGTTCTCACATGGCCCGCCAAACACATGTCTGCAGCATCCAGGCAGGCCAAAGAGGAGCCAGAGAACAGTGGCTTTTAAGAACTACTTGGACCCTGAAGGGCCACTGATCAAGCATGTCATACTATCTGGTTAATTTTCCAACTTCCATAATCAGTTTCAGGATCCTTCCATTCATCCTTACTTTTGTGATCCTTGTTATCAATAATTGGCGGACCTCTTACAAGAAGCCTTCCCAACATGCATAACAATCTGCATGTTCTTTCAAACCTCTGTCCTCCACGGCCCTCCTTGAGCCGAGACATCATCTGCTGGGCCCTTATTTGGATTGGATGCCATATCCAACTCCCTGACCCATGCAATACTAGTGCAGGTACTTGAAAATAGATTTTATATGAATTACTATACTTGTAAAAAAGAAATATGAGCCAGCTGAAAAGTTATTTGTATAGCTTTAACGTGTTTTTTTCACTACAGAAGTGCTGTGTTTTTGATGGGAAGACTACAAATAACTTGAAATAAAAGGTGGGTCTCCAAATAGAGCGCTGTAATTTGTCTGAACTTTAATTCATCTTGACGCCTGTGACCATTTTACTCGCACTAAGCAACCCTAATTAAGGTGCCTTTTAAGAGTGAAGTGACATATATTTCTTGAGATAAAGCCCTGAATTTGTCTCTGCCTGCGAACATGTGAAAACCCCTTTTGTGCCTGGGTTGACAGAGTACTTTAAACTGCCTCTGTTACCCTGGAAACTTTTCAAGAGGTGAAGGAGAGGACAGCCAAAGTGGAGATCATCTTGGCCTAAAATTGCAGGTAAATCCTCACTTAGGCCATCCAATTTCAACAGCCTCACCATTAAAAAATAAGTTCTCTCAAAGGAATAAAAGGGCTAGGAAAAAAAACCCGAAAATGTTTTCTACCATTTATCTAATGAATTTAAATGATACATCTTCACATTTTCCCCTCAGACTGACTGCTATATCTTATAGGTGCATTTCAGTGCAAGTATGTTGACAAAAGAAAATCAATACGCATTTTTTTATTGAAATGAATCTCCAAGAAAATCTCCTACCTCAAGAATGCACGTCTCTGGAGCTGTGTTTTCCTTGATGGACACATTGTAGAAGTTTCTTGCAAAAACAGGTTCATTGTCATTTATATCCTGAAGTATGATGTTTACCACTGCAGTGGAAGAAAGGGGTGGTTTCCCTCCATCTGTCGCCACCACAGTTATACTGGGACTCGAGTTCTTTTCATAATCCAGCTGGGATAAGGTGGTGATAATCCCTGTGATGGAGTCTATACTGAACCAGCTATGATAAGGACTTTGGTCTTGCCGTATGCTGTAGCTAATGTCACCATTAGGCCCTTGGTCTTTATCTCTAGCAGTTACCTGCAACACAAAGCTGCCTGGAAAAACCACTTCAGGTATGATTTGTCTGTAGACTGGCTGGTCAAATAGAGGAGGGTTGTCATTGACGTCAGTCACTTGGATGATAAAGGAAGACTCAGCCCTGAGGGGAGGCGTGCCTGAGTCTGTCGCCATGACCCGCAGCTCATAAGAATCTCTCTCCTCCCGGTCCAGAATCTGATCCACACAGACAAGATAGATGATGCTATCTTTAGTGGTCAAGGCAAACTTTCCATCCCCTCCCTCTAGGGAAACATTGACGTTGGCATATTCCCCATAGTCAGGGTCGGTGACTGAGATCCTGGCAACGTACTGGCCTGGTTGTGCCCCTTCAGAGATCCTGGGAGACCCATCCTCACTAAGAAAAATTATGGTCATTGTGGGCTGATTGTCATTGTAATCTCTGACATGGATAGTGACAAAGGCATTGGTTACTTCTGGCTGGGTTGCATTGTCTTGCGCTTGGACCACCAGCTCATGGACTCTCCTCATTTCAAAGTCCAGCGGCTTGTTCAGGGTGATGATGCCAGAGTGAGAGTCTATGACAAAGTAGCGGTCTGGGTCACTTTGTCTCCTATTGATTTCATACAACACCATCCCATTATCCCCTTCATCAGTATCTGTAGCAAACACCTGAAGGATGTTGCTTCCTGGTTGGAGGTTCTCAGATATTATAGCATGGTAGCGGCTCTGGTTGAAAACAGGAGCGTTGTCATTAATATCTTGCACGGTAATGTCTAATGTCATATGATCAGTTCTTTTAGGGGATCCACCATCGAATGCCTCCAACGATAGAGTGTAGGCTGATCTTTTCTCTCGGTCTAGAATGGTATTGACTACCAAGTCCAAAAAGAGAACCTCATTACTTCCCCTCCTGTGCTCCAAGGTAAATGCCTGACCAACATTTCCATCCTTGATAAGGTAACCCTGTGTTGTAAGCTGGCCTTTATCATTATCCACAGCTGGGTCGAGAGGAAACCTGGTGCCGATTGCCGTTTGCTCAGGAATTTTAAATGTAGCCCTTTTTCTGGGGAACTTCGGGCCATGGTCATTTATATCGTTAACCTTGATAGTCACTTCCACTGTCACACCTGTCATGGTTACTGCAATGAAGTTATATCTGTCCCTCAACTCTCTGTCCAAAACTTTGGCAGTTTTAATCATACCTGTGCTTTCATCTATATCCAAATCACTGCCCACCCCAGTGCCCTCGTGGTCTGAAATGAAGAATAGGGAGGCTGTGACTCCAGCAGGAAGTCCTGCGCTTATATCACCCACAATCGTGCCCGCTGGTTGCTCCTCATCTAGCTGTAGCTCAAGAGTCCCATCGGCCAGAGTTGAATGGACGGTTATAAGCTCCAAGACCACATACAGTATTAGCGCTATCCTTTTGCTCCACCAACACTCACGGTGCAAGGGATCCATTATAGACTTCCCAATACCCTTGGCAGCGGTCTTCATTTTTGCTCCTTCGTTTTAAACCTGGAGACACACAAAGAGGAAAACCTGAGTAACGTGAAAAACTCACAACAGCAGGAACCAGAAAAATATTTGTGGAATATTTTTATAGTATAGTTTCAGTTAAAGAAAAATAGATATACATCTCAAAACACCTTCCCTTATGTTTTATTGGCTCTGTTCCTTACCACACCACTTACAATAGGCCTAGCACCTAACATTTTCCAACATGGCTTCCTTAAGCTAATAACTCAACACCTTGTTCCATTTTTGTACCAGAAAGCTGCAACTTCCTAAAGAAAAATCCAAACCCCAGGTCATACCACCTCAGACAGGGAGTCTGTGCGGCTGCTATTCAGCTCTTACTAAAAAGGTGTAAGAATCACTTTTGCCTGGATACTCTGCATGTTCGCTATAGCAGCTCCATGTCTCCCATGATAGACCAGGAGGTTAGTTCTTGAATTTAATATTAACAACAAATTTCGCTCTCATGGAGCAAGCGGTTTTAAATGACTCCGCTGAGAACATTTGAAATATTAAACTCTGATAAAGCAAACATTTCTAGCTTATGAGAATTAAATGTTTGTGTTCATGTGTGAAATCAAAACGCAGGGAAAAAATACATAAAATCCTGATATTTGAGAGTAGAATGGCTTGCATAAATAGTAGGCAGACTTTGGCACTGAACACCCTTACAGACGCTCTGTAACATAGATGGAGCAATGTGGAAACTGTTCAACAAGACTGTCACCATCTGCAGAATAATCCAAAACCACTAAGTGTCTGGCACACATGAAATAATTGTGTCGTTTTCATTAAATAAAAGAGACCTGCTTCCAACTGAGTGCGATTCCATGTGTGAAACAGCTTTACCCTGAAGTAAATTTTAAGGAAAAATTAACAGAAGCCCAGCACAGAGTATTAAAACTGGAAACTCTCAATATTTTAAGGAAGCTCTGCGAAGCTCCCCCCAGTGGTTTAACAAACACCAACATGGCAACGTTCACAAAACATCTGTGTGTTAGCGTGTTGGTGTGCGCGCGCACTCACTTAATGCCTCCCATATGTCCCTGAATTCAGTGCGGTGATCTGTCTTAGCCACGGTAGAAGCAGTGTGTTTGAGTGACAGAGTAGTAGGCTACAGCAGAATTGAAGGGCTCCACACAGTCTACCTCTTTCCCTTTTTCTGGCTCTGCAGCATTGTAATTGAGGTCTTCTGGAAGTTGGCCATATGCACTCAAAAATCCAGGGCTAATTTCAGTATGCCGAGATTGAGAGCCCACAACACGGAAGATGCTAGCTTTAATGTAATAAATTGGTTTCAATGTAACATTGGGTGAGTAGTAAGAAACCTACGAATACTACTTGTTTAGATGGAAGAAACTGAACTGTTAAGATGTTTACTGATCCAAGACTCCTCAAAAGTTTTGTATTAAATGTTAACCCTAGGCCAGTTTGCTGCATTAATTTTGAATTCATATTGCTTTCAAAGAGACTATTATAACTGCAAATGACAGCACCATAAAAGGAAAGCTCTACAAACCCGCCATTATATTCATATCTTGAGTTGTTTTGTGAGTGCTGTTCTTGGCAAAAAATATAAGCACATCCATGACGGACTGAAAATCCTGACGGCGCTTGAACTTTCAAGTCTCAGTATTGATTTACTTTACTGCAACACTTGGGATGAACTTTAACAAAGCATACTCCAAAGCACAAAAGATGGCTTTTCATGCCTAAATCTTTGACCAAATGCCATAACTGAAATAATGCATTTTCTTGGAACTACAGTGGAGGACCTCTGCAGAGCAGTGCAGCCTAATGGATATAGCAGACACAGCTGGGTATGCTAATTGCACAATACCAGGTTAAGGAGAACATCTGATTCTAAAAGATTCCCTGTGAGACAGAAGGAGAACAATTCCTGTACCAAGCGCACCAACAATGTAACACAAACTGCCAGCCAACAACACAGACACTAAGTACTTTATGTCTGAAAGATAGCTTATTCATGCACATGATTTAAGGGACAGAAATCTGGAAGAAGGAACTCTTTGGAAAGGTTCATAATGGCTGAAAGCTGTTTTGTTTAGCTAATCTCACTCTAGTACGGATACAAATCCTTTCCTTGCATCACTGCTGTAGATCATCCTGAGTATTTCCAATTGGTTAAATGTGGCTGATGGGCTTAGTTATGGTGATGCAACTACTGGAGGATTAACGCCCATGCACCTTCTACCTTGATACCAAAATATTCCATTATCAAATGTGCTACAGCCTCATTGAGATTATTTTCATTGGGATGAAACTGTTGGTAATACCTTAAGCAGTGACCCAGTTTTTCATGAACACTTTGAATCAAATTAAACCACCAAATCCAGGTGTTTGCAGGATGTTCAAGAAAAGTTATTTGCTAGTTAAACTGAATTAAACAGTTTTTAGTCACACTTTTTTTTACTCTAAAGAGAATCCTGAACATGTTTGTGAAATGGCATAGATATCATTCTGAAAATGTTTTTGCTTTTTGTACTTGATTTCATAGTTTCCCCACAATGATTGTTAATCGTGACTCAATCAACACAAGAGGTCACTGGTTTGGCAAATCCTACAACAGAATACAAAACCACTGCCTCTGTTGATAAGCTGTTAGAAAATGTGTTTAAACTAAAATCTTAAACTAAAAAAATACACATGATTTCAGGTGTTCTCCGGCAAATAAACAGTTTGTTCTTGATTTGACTACATTATCACATCCAGACAAGTAAAACCCAAATAATGCTGAAAACAGTATCTTAATCAATTGAAAACAAATACCATTATCCTGAAAAGGAAATGTCCTACATAATATTAATTAGCACAACCATGTCATTCACAAGTTACAGGCCAAAAGAGACAACTACAGTGACAGACTTTGTAAAATGAGCATGTCATGATTCCAGTTAACTCAAAGAAAACGTTTGTGGTTTCGAGATCATGCCAGCCTGCCTGAGGCTCAATGGAGCCATAATGGAAACCACAGACAGAACTGCAGATTGGCTGGACATGAGGATGACAGACTTAGCACAAAGCAAACGAAAATGCTCTAAACCTTTGCCAGACTAAACGCTGTGTTTCTGTGCCTTGTATTAGTCTTTGAAACTTTGGTCCCTGGGCATGTAAAAAAGACCAGGAAAAGCAATCACAAGCCTCAGATACATATGCACTTCCTGGTTATAACTAACACTGAGTTGAAAAAGCTCACTAGCTGCTTTTTCCTGGTGAACCCTTTAGCCTAGGGCTCTGAGTATTTGTGACAGGTAGGATCATCTCTTTCCCATGCACAGCAAAAGCAGCATGGGTTGGCTCAGCTGTTTGTCCAAGATGTTCTGAATACAAAGGAAAGAAAAATAAAACACCTCATATCTTTGAAGATGACACCATCTGACATTGCACTAGCAGCCCTCACGATTGCATCACTAAAAACATAATGTGCATCAAGTTCCAGTAGATGTGATGCAAATAGTAAAAACTAAGGTAAGTTGTAGTGTTGTCACTTCAGATGAGAACAAGAAAAATTGGGATTTTTCATGTTTTACATAGCAAAGCTCTTTTACAGCATCCAATTATGATACAACAAATCCTCAAAAGCCATCTATTTGTGCACTTGACTTATGTTGCTTATGATGAGTCTGGAATGAGATGAATCCAATCTTAGTCAGTCTGGTTTGAGGGAACAAAATCTTTCTGGGTGGTGTTGGGGTGACTAAGCTGAGAAAATCTTTCTTGGTTGTCATGTTTTTTGTTTTTTTTTAGCCTTCCTTTCTTATAAAAGTGGAATTCTAGCTTCATCAAGACCATATGCACTCCAAAAGAGAAACAGTGAGATGATCACACATCCCACTGCACCAAGGTTTTGTGACATAATCCTTGGATTTTTACAAGTGGTGGTACAGATTGTTTTCCCCTTTTTCTCCTCTCAGTGACATAATTAATTTTAATTAAACCCAGAATCTGAAAATGACATTCATCATAGTAAAGTTCTAGACTGGAGTTGCAGCAACGCAACTAAGGAAAACTGTCACCGAATACAAAAAAAGTTGTTAATTCCAGAAACTAAGCAGACATACATATCTGACTGAAAAAAGGCAACATCATCCTTCTTTAAAGGGAAAAAAAGCTGAAAGGGAGTCCGCTGTTACAATCTGTTAAGGCAATTCTCCTCAAACTGGTGGTGACAAAAACAAAGGAGGCTGCAGTCGGTTTGTGGCTGAAGTTTTAAAAAGAACGCTGAAATTACGCAGCTTTACCACAGAAACCATCACATTCACAACTTAGGAACGACGTGATGGTACCCAGTGCAGATTTAGTTAATTAATTAATTAATTGGTGGAAAGGGACACCTATAGTCACGGTCATGGAACACAAGTCTGCAATCACAGTAACTGAGCCGTCATGTGGGGAAGCGTTTGGTGGTAAAACTGGAGTAAAAGGCTCTGCTTCAGCTTTGGGGAACAATATAACTGCATATCTGCTCTTGGAGGAATGTCTGTGTCTCAGGGGAGGACTTTAATCGGAAACGACAAAACAGGCAGTTTAATTATTCTGGCTGCATCCCAAAGGCTCGTGCAGAAAAAAAATCGGTTTTGAAAATAAATTCAAATTCAAACTTTTTAAAGGTAGTCTAATGAAAAGAGCATTAGTGCAATTGACAAGTGTACCGACACACTGAATTCTACTGCTGATGGATGATCTGTTTAAAAAAAGAAAAAAAAAGTTGTCAGTGTACGACAATATATTTCACACATCCCTCCAATAAAAGCATGCGTTGCAGCTGGTCGATCGGAAGCTGTGAAGTGGTTGTGGATGCACCAGATCTGACTGGGCTACTGGTGGAGTGACGAGAGCTTTGTGATGGATACTCACATTCATCTGTTCCTCGGCGTTTTTCAGAGGACTTGTCGAGTTTTAAGATATCCTTCTCAGCACCCCGTTATAAAGACGAAGTACAAAGGGAAAGTTACATCCATCTCAGGAAGAAAGAAAACGCTTCTTTGAGCGAGTCGGGAAATTTTCTCTGCAATAATATCCCTTCTAAGTTTTTTCTTATTAAACGAGAAAACAAACTTGAGAAAAAAAAGCAAACTTGTGGCAAACTTTCGTTTTCCAGTGTACGATATTAATTTATCGGGGACCCACTGCTTGACTGTCTGGTCGCAGACAAACTGCTGCAGCGCGCTAAGTGAAACCAAACGGTGTGGGGGCCGTGCAGTGGACGTCCGTCTCCAAAATCTGATTTATTCAACACGTGACGGGGCGCAACCTCCTGCTCTTCTCCTCTTTACTGCTGCTGCTGTGATTTCCTCAACGAGCCACACTCACTGCAGGGAGGCAGTCCAGGTTTCTGCTGAACTTTGGTGCCACCATTCTATCCAAAGGGGAACTGTAAATCAGCCACTTTTTTTTTTTTTGGTTGGAATAGTGGAAAAATCAAACATTTCATGTGTCTTTAAACCATGACACAGTTTAAGCTGGGACAGTACATATGAGTTATATTTTATAGAATAGTATCCCTGACAATTTTGGGAAACCAGCCACTTCAAAAGAATTATCAGACACACCTCTTAAAAATAAAGTTTATTACCCATAACTTAATGAAAACAGCACCATAAGAAAACCTTGCCATCATACAGAGTAATCCTCTCAGATGTTAACTGTCAAGAAAACCCCTGAAGATATTCTCTGATAAAGACTTTTAAAAAAATGCCTGTAACTTTTCCTTGCATCTTGTAAGTCTTGAAAGGAGTAGAGCTGGCATCATCTGTCAAAACCAAAGAGGAACCTCACTTTTATCTCTCATCATGCTAAAGTCACTGCTTTGCTGCCCTGTCAATCACTGAATGCTCTGAAAATTATTGAATTCCTGTCACTTCTTATTTAATGCTGATAAATGGTGCAACAAAGAGCAGCCTGCTGTGTCAGCATCTTACTGAGGAACATCAGACATAAATTGGATACATGCTAGCAGCTTTGTGATTTATGTCGTAGTCACCAAATCTTTGCAAAACAAACTAATCTGATTTATGGTTTTTATAAAGCAGAAAACAATGTTCTGACAGGCTGGCCACAGGCACTATGGACAGTGCAAAGTAATGTCTTTGCCACCATAGTTGAACATTTTTGCAGATAAAACGTTACCTCTTGGCATTCTAGTTATGTCTCCCCTCTGTGACTCTGTGAACTGCTTTATCACCTGGAAATGGTTCTGGTGGTGGCAGCTTCTCATTAAAACTGTGACAGTGAAAGGAGGAAAGCTCACACACATGCAGGCACCGATCAATACACTCTAACAGGCTGCAGCTTTGCTTCTGGGATAATCATGTAGTTACCTGCACCAGCTGCCCCAGTTTTACTGCCTGACAGGCAACACAACTTAAAACGATCCTTGGCGGAATATGTTCCTGGTGCATTAGTTGATTTACCATGTAAACATTCATAAAAGAGAAACAAGTTAAATAGAAGCACGCAAAATAGAATGCATGCAAGTGAATGTTAGATAAATGCAAATGTAATATGATAGCGCTAGATAGATAGAACAGTAAAACAGAAAGACATTGTTGTTTTTCATTTTTTATAAGATGTGGGACTGTTTCAAATTATCAGTTCAAGTCATAGCAAAGACACCACTATCTGTGTATATGTTTTATTAAGGAAAGCAAATTTCCTGCCTTATCAAGATCAACTTTTATTGCAAATAGCTTTCCTATTTTTTTATTTGTGCAAATACTTCTTTAAAAATGAAATAAACACTGCCTGTTGACAAGATAATGTATTGTCAAATATCCTGTTAACATTCTGATCAGACTAAATGCTTACTTGTCAGAGTTGTCTCTAAGTTTGAGGGATGGTGGAGGATGAATAGATGTACTGGAATTAAAATGTCAAACTGATGCATTATTTATGGTTTTACAGGCAACAACAGACAGATTAGGTACCATTCAGCAGATGGGAGCCTGCTGCTTCTTTTACATCAGTGCTGTAGTTCTTTACAAAAGTACAACTTTGATTTAAGCAAACTCTTCAATATCTAGGAAATTAAAACTTTATCTGTATCCGTTATTCTCAAAATTCACATTTTCAATGAATTTTTGCATGCATAAACTAAATGTAAAATGCAATGAGTTCAGCTTAGATCCTTGCTAAACTTTAGACCATTTTTTGCCTGCTCCAGTGAGTCACAGCAGTGCATGAATAAAAAACAAGGTGTGGTAATAATAGATGGATCTGCATTTCTACTTTGAGGTTAGGTACCATCAACATCACAAGGTTGTAATCTTAGTCATTTATTTGAGATGCCTATTTTGGTGACTTTGGCCATGAATTAGTTGGAAAACCACATTACTTGGCTCCTTAGACCTTGATTAAAGTCCATGGGAGTAATAATAAACAGATGAAATTTAATCAGGATCATAGATAAGTGTATATGACAAGCCACTATGTCAGAGTAATTAATATCAGCCGGATCAAAACCGAATACACAAAATGTCACTGAGTGATATACTTGATGCATGTTCTTATAATTCTCATGGATTAAGCTTTCCACCACAAACAGGAAGTCGACATTTCTGAGTGGCCTCATGTCATGTTAATGTGACATTCATCTGATCCTCCACCTTCCTACCTTGTACTTTCTCCAGGAAGTGAAGAGGTGGGGCAGGTGTGATTTTAATTGACTGGTTTTCCATTTCAGAGCAGGACATGGAAAATTTGGTGGAAAATTTGGGCAGGGGCAAAAGAAGAGCCCCATTTAATTTTAGTTGAGTTTTGTTGAAAATGACAAAACACAACACTGGCCTTGAGAGGGAATCCACTTTCTGAGCATTGGTGTTCACTTTGTTATGAAGACGTTCTTATCACAAATGAAAATTCTTTCTATTTGATTTGGATTCGATAGATCTCAGATGTCTGTGTTGTCTTTGTCACACCGTCAGTCATAAGCACTTCTTGGGAATTAAATTAGGTAGAAAGTTTAGCGCATGTTTCTTCCAGTTTTCTGACATATTTAACTAAAATGGTATATTAGTGAAGCACTTTAGTTTTTATAGGTTGTTCCACAACATTAACTGGCTAATTCTATCAATGGTCTAGCTCACTTTGTTGTTGTTTTTCTTGAATAATTTTTTATGCCAGAAGTCAGTAAGAATATTGGTTTCATATTTCTTTTTGGGGTTCCCATCTGGATTAGAACATGATGGGATATATAGAGTGTCCCTGAGGAGGACTGAGTATGCTTTGGGGGATTGGGCACTTATTTGAACAAGTGGTCTAACACAGACTTTCACTGAGACGTAACCAGGAACACAAGCACACTCTTCCCTTCATGTTGCTTTGCATTAAAGGGAAATATGAACTTTGTTTTGCTTAATATTACCTTTATAAGATGCAGTTAGGACAAGTTCATAAGGTACCTTTAAACACCATATAAATCAAATTAAGAAACCTGATATCAGTTCACTACATAGTTGTTCACTGTATGCACTATATTGACTTAGTCTACATAGACTTGCAATATATGATCCTTTCAAAGGGATATTGGATATTGGTTACACAGATGGTTTCATTTAGTTAAAAAAAGCTTTGGGAGTACCCAGCTCTATGTCATCTTCAAACTAATCGTGATTTGAAAAATACATTTACTGCCTTCTGTTTCCATAAATTGTTGCAATAAATCATTCATATTAGGAAAAAAAAAATCCAAATTCCTTGGGATACATAGTGGCTCTGATGCTCACTGGTCCCCAACCTCCCTCCATCCACTTAGGATGCAGACTCAGGGTAGGCTACAAGACTTTGGCTGAAACCCTTTATGCTCTATGAGGAAGTTTCTTCCCTTGATATAAGTGGCTTCAACCTCCTCCTTTGGCAAAGCTATTATGCTCCTGCTGGGTATCTGATGACTAGCAGGGAAATTGTCCATGGATTGGTCTTTGTTATTCCCATTAAACTGACTCCTGCCTTATGTAATTGGCTGTGGCCAACTTTCTTGCTTCCTCCTCGTGGTTGTCACAAGCCTGTGGTATTGAGGTACCTGTCAACTATCCCAGCCATCACTATGTTGCCCTCAAGTAGAGTAGTTCTGCTCCTTTAGTTGTCATAATCTTGCTTCTCTTTGATACCAATCAACCACATTTATCCAGCCCAAATGTCATAACAATATCTGTGCTGTATATTGTAAAGTGAATCTGTGATTCACGCCCCCCACCCTTGTAAAGGAGATGGCTGTTGGTTGTTCCAGTACACATAACCGCTGTGATGATCTAACAAACGGGATTATACAGAACAGAGAGGGAACGGGTCATCTCCTTGATAAATATTGCACTTGATGGTAACTTGTGCAATCAGCTTTGAATTATCCTCCAGGGTCATCTTCCACAGTCCCAGTGGGTTCTTGATGAAGGCTTACAGTGTCCTGTTGATGTTGTAGAGATCCAAGCATTCCTGTATCCATGGGTGCAGCTCTGAACCTGCTCTGAAGGTATTCTTGTCAGTCTGAGGTACTGTGCAAATATGTATGCATGGTCTTACAGTCCCTTGAATAGCTCTGTTAATCAGTAGCTGGTGTGTAGCTCCTATAGTGTTGCTCCCAATCCCTTCTAAGCCCTGTTTTCAGCCATGTGCCTGTGCATTTCCACTATGATGGCTGGAAAACCCGGAAATACTCATATCATATTGTATGTCATACTTATTCAGTATTCATTTGTTCTGTATTCTGCATAAACATTGAACTGCTTTCTCATTTTCCAAGCTAGACTAGGACAATAGGGAAAGAGTAGGCTACAGTATAGTACAGAAATGTTTAAATAGTGGTAAAGTTTCCATAGCTTTGTGTTATTTTCCTGTTTAGAATTTAATTCCAAAGGCAAAGTCTAATTCTGGCAGGTTCCTGCTCTTCCTTGAGAGTTTGTGCTCTGCAATTTTAGAGATTTAATGAGTTCAACAAAGCCAAGGTGTGCATTTTTTATTACTAAATAAATACAAAAGAAGGCCTGGGTTGATGAAGGTCCTACACACACTGTTAATGCTTGTGTGGATAAAACAGCTAATACAATAAAGTCTCAAAAGACTCAATGTCATTATGTCTGTCACGCATGCTGTGACAACAAAAACAGCAATTTGTCCCTCTCTTATTTAGTCTAGTTCAACTTATTATGTGTTGAGAAACATTAAAATAGCGGCAAAACAACACTGTCACACAGTCTTCAGTCCTGTTGATGTCCTTAGTGAGTTTTACTGAACACACTTAAAGAACTTTGCATTCAGTATGGAAAGAGATGGCAAAAAAAGAAAAGAATCCCATACAAGTTTTATTGATTTAGTACAATGTCAGAACTGATAACAAGCACTTTTCAGAATTGCCCTTGTATGTATTTGTTATAGTTGTTTGGTAAATATTTTGCTGTACAAACAGCTAAAGTTAATCAGAATGAAGCTACAATATTAGGTTTCTGACAACAGCCTCAAGACAAGTTAAATAATGCATAGACATGTGGACAAAAAATCAATGAAACTGGCATTTTTCCTCAAGCAACACAAATAAAGATTATTTTTAACGAGAGAAGTCCAAGCGAACTGCTAAAAAGATCCACTATAGTCTCAAGAATAATTTAGCGTGTCAGCATGTTTTGCTGAGGAAAGCAGCTCTAGAGCGGTTTAACCTCAAGTGCCATTTGAATAGCAAAGGCGTGCGAGGAGTACAAATATTCTCAGTCATATCAGACGTAAAGTGAATATCACAGTGATTTTTAGATTTATTTTTCCTTTAGATTCATTGCTTCTATGTACTGGTTAGGATCAGATCTACCTAAGGCCTCGTACCAGTTAACAGCAGCGTAGGTTATAACAAAGACACCTACTTTAGCAATGACTGCTTACTAATTACTACACTATCAATCACACCGTGGACATGCTGCTCTCCTGCTGGACGAAATTCCTGAGACATTGTAGGGATCCTAACTAATTCTATTGTAGATCACTTTTATTCTCCAGGAATGCATTGTGTTGAGGAGGAAAGGAATGCACAGCATTCAGAGCAATGCTCTGGAATTTCCAAAACAATTAAATTGCTCAAGCAAACATTTCTTTGATGAAAGAAAAAACTTAAGAAGAAAAAAGTTCTAATCCCATTACTCCACATTTCACAACCCTGTCACTTGGGAACGCTTTGAATTTTGTCGATCTGTCATTTAGAAACACGTAGCGATAAGTCCTGACGCTGAACAGTTGCACGGATCAGATGGGTGAAATTCTACCTCATCTCACCATGGTAACCTCACTGAACTTTGTTACTGCTGCAAAACCGGGGTGGTTACATCATTTATCGCAACCAACATCACTGAGTGACAGGATAAACTGAAAAAACACCTGAGCATGGAAACTATTTTTCCATGCACTGAGCATGTTGCTGTGATCATTTTCCTTGGCAGATGTGAAGCTTTTTGTTGATTCCACAGGAAACATGATGGACACACACCCTCCTATCAACGGTTAATAATCTTCTTTCAGTGGAAACATGCCAACTCACTTCACAGTGAACTTCTCAACTGAGGCATATACATTTTTTTAAAAACAAAAAAGTAAATTAAAACATGTTAAAAGATGTCCAATAAGCTGTTTAAAATGACAAAAAGATGTAAAATTCATCTGCTTTAAACCAGGCTGCTGTGGTTAAGCTGACCTAAGCGCTACATCATGAAGTCTCCTTTTTTGCTCCACATGGATAAAATGTTACCAAAGTTTCTCTGAGAAATGCTCATACACTGATGTACGACCACCAACTGCCTCATTAAATACACTATATGGTTAAATACATTTGTTTTTTATGTTTAGCCCTGTGGCTGAGCTTTCAGAAAGACAAGTGCAAATGTTTCACCAGTTGTTCATTTTTGGTAAAGCATCAATGTTCAAGAATGTTAACTGAACAAACATGGTGTCCAGGGCTCACATGATCCATATAGTCATGCTCCTAATCAAAGATACAACAAGAACAGAGCCAAATTGCAGGAAATGGTTGAGATTTCTGTATGAATACTCTAACATAAAAGAGGTTTTAAGGAAAATGTGAAATGAAAGATTCTTGTCTTTTATGCTAATATGATCTTGGTTGTTTCATTTTATTCTTTACTTGTAATAATAGGCTCTATTTTATTGACGACTTAAACAAAGGTCTATGACCTTTTTACCATTTAGAATAGGGTTTTTTTCTACATGAAAATTTAAAAATTTGGCTCGCACTAAAAGGTTCGTAGTTTGACAAGTCTTTAAATTGAAGCGGTCATAACTGTATCAAACTGTGAAGTACTACCCCTACAAGCAGCATGAGGGTAATATGCCTCGTACAAGCACGGCCACACCACTGCAGACATCTCTGTCAAGAATATTGTTTAGTAAGTCAGGATCCTTTGAAATTAGGAAGGAGTGGTTGTGTGAAGCAGAAAGGCCTTTGTGAAACTTGAGTCTGAGCCCAACATGTGTTCTGTTTGTGGCAGGACAACAGTTTACTAAAATACTTCTCAAACTTCCTGTCTGGGTTCAGACAAAAGGGTTATTCAGAATTAGATAGTGATCATGGTTTGTGCTAAAATATATTCATTTTACAACCTGGCCAGCACCAGATGGACACCATTTCACAGGCTTCCATGGTTACATGTTAGCACAACATAACATTTTCAATTTTCTCTTTGACTTTAAGCTGTAATATTGTTTAGTTACGGTTAGAAAAGAATCATGGCTAGTGCTAAAATACTTTCTTTTTACGTCACCATCACGGGAACCACTTAAATCCTTCACATAGAGTTGCTCCAATGACCACTAGATGTCCCATATTCTCCAACACTAAATCTGGGGTCCAAAAGAGTCAGCAAAGACTTTACTTACAGATGAAACTGGAGTCTTTCATTAAAAGTTTTCTAACTTTCTCTTTCATCTCGTGATTTTACTGTCTCTCTGTTATGGTGAGGAACAACCTGAACAAAACTGTGGATTTGTTCAAAGAAACTGGATTCAAAGTGAAAGATTTGACTTCACTCTGGGAGTCCCAAGGTACAAAGGGCCTTCACATCGTCAGGCAGCCCCATCGTACTTTGGCAGAAGAGTTTGTGGTGCTTTCTAGTCGCTGCTGCCATGCTTTCTTGATTAAAACAAATGGTTCCTCCAGGTCTTCTATTCCTTCAGTGATCTGGCTGCTGGATTCTGACAGCAGTCCTTTTAAATAACTGGGATTTCGGCCTGAACTTTTATCTTCTAATTTTCTTACTTAATCTGGTGTTATTTATTTCATCTGTTTGGACTGCTGGAGCTGACATAGAACATTGTTTGTTTCTTGACTGATAATCGATATGTGATGTGGATGTGAGCGAGCTACAAATGAATTGTCCATTTGGGATCAATAAAGTTGTCTTGAGTCTTGAATCTTCATTATGCTTCATTAAAAAAAGTGCAACAGTACTTATGATTTTTTATGTTTTCCATTTACTGCTACTAATAACTCATTATCTTTGGAGAAGATTTAAAAAAAACATAAAAAAGAAACATTTGAGCCTTTGCTGAAGTTTGTTTTTATTGCTTATATTTTCCTTTTGTTCATCTAGACTTGGGCCACGGTCAGCCCTGTGAGAGCTTTTCAGAACGTTCTGATCAGCTGCAGTTTTCCGTCATGCACTCTATTTTCTTCCCATGGCCTAAAAAGGAGCATGCTAAGTTAATCAGTGATTCTTAATTCATCGCAGGTGGGGGTGTTTGTATGGTTGTCTGTTTCTCCATCTTGCAGTGCTCTGATGTACTATTTCCAGGATTTACTTTGCATTCTGCCAAACATCAGCTGGGACAGGCTCCAGCTGACACTGGAATAGGCTACCACTAGTAGTAATAGTAGTTTGTTATCTAAAAATATGCAGCAGCAATTTTTAAATAATTATTTAATACAGGTTATAAACTGTGGATTCAAACACACAGCAGATTTTTTATGGTAAAATGACTGGAATGGTCGTGAGCTGTAGATTAATAACTCAAATACAAGTGTTACTCAATGCATTAGACTGCTGCCAGTAAATTACTGCACATGTTCAATAAAAAGTTTACTAAAATATCTGACCAGTTCCAGGACCTATGTTGAAAATGAAACACAGTGGAGACTGTTCAAAACCCATCAGACATGGAGTGTAAATATTCAGATTTTACAAAGTAGCCTGTCTTAAGCCTGGCATGGCCATCACCTGTCTGAAGTGTCAGCTAATTGTTACCTATCATGTAGTTCATTAAAAATGCTTTAATGTTAACTGCATGAGCTTTCCTGTTTGAAAAAAATATCTTAATAATAATAATAATAATCATAATAATAATAATAATAATAATAATAATACATTTTATTTGGTAGCGCTTCTCAGGACACCCAAGGACACTTTACAGTACAGACAAGAAAAAAACATAGGTACAATAGAAATGCTAAAATAGTAAACAAGATAGACAGGTTAAGAACAGAGGGGACATAAGGAGATAAGTTATACATTATAACCAGATTTGTCATACTCTAATCATGACCACAACAAGTAAAAACGAATGCAAATTCTTCTCTTTTTCTGTTTTATAACTGAGTTACTCATTTTACTAAAGAGGTATTCAGAAAATATAGATATCTAGTAAGTGATGAAGGTTTGTTTTGTTTTTTTTTTCATTTTTCTTTTCCTCTTTACTCCCGTCAGGCATCATAGCATGCAGAATGATGCCCTGACAGCCTTGTTATTCCAAATAAATGTGCTTTGCCAAGGTTTAAACCCCCAAGACAAGAGTGTGACTGCATAAGCATGCAAGTAAGTAAATGTGAGTAGAACATAAGGGTAGAGCAGTGTTCAGTGACGTGTGCGGTATGTGCAAATGTGACTGTTCCCCTTGAAAGATCAGAGGCATCCAAGGACAAGCGGTGTACAGGTCAGGGCCCCAATGAATAATGAGATTTACATAAAGGAATGTGATCTCGTCTTTTCAAGCTCTTAGGTGATTAATGCTAGATAAATACTTTAAAAAAATAAATCTTTTGGGGCCTCTGTTTCTAAGGTGTGTTTATCTTTCAAATTATTAAGACTTGTGTTATGCCCTTGCCAGATATAGCTGAACATTGGAATTCTACCCTGAATTTATACAATGAAAACGTCAGGAGTACAGTAACATCAAAGGCCAGCAGCTGTGACCATACATATCCATCTTCTGGAGGACTGGTGGCAGTTCAGTCATAATCTACGATTTTAAATCATTCAACTGAAAATCACTATATCATACAACACTGTCTGTTATTTAAAATAAGTCTGTCTTGGGAAAACATCAGAAATGCTTGTCGGGAGTTTAGGAACTATGCTAAACAGCTGAGCCAAAGAATTCTATGGCACATTCAGCAAGAGAAATTGAGTACAAAGGTGATGGGGAGAAAATTTAATCTATGAAAGACCCAAGGGAAGATCCTCCATCGGTATATCATGTTATATGTTTAGTCATGCACAGATGTTCAAGAAGAAAGCTGTTATATTGTCAGAACCATATGTGCTTTGGTTTGCACTGTAATCAGTAGCGCTCTAAAAAACAGCTGCTGAGCTCACAGGCAAGACATTCAGAAAAAAAATCACCAGTAAAATCATTTTAATGGTGGCAGAAATCATTTTATAACCTCATATAAAGAAAATAATCACATCCTGTTCTTACCCTTTGATGATTCGTTGAGGTTAAGAAGTAAAATCCCGTCCCTGACGCGCAGGGAGTCAGCTTTTTATTTCTTTTTTTTTTATCCAGCTCATCAGTTCAGGAAACTACAGCCAAATTATTAACCGATGGTAAAGCTGTCATAACACATAGAGTAACTATATGATCATTGTGGCGTGAAAGAAGCTCAACATGCAAAATAGTAGTCAATCTATGGTTACTCCATGTTAAGGTCATGGTTCATTTTTCAGTTCAAAATTTGTTTCCAAGGCAGATCTTCTTACACTTTACACTTATTTACACACTCCTGCTCAACACACACTCTTAAAAAGAACCCCAAGACAGAAAAGATTTTTAACAACTTCAGTAAGTTACTCAAGTTAGAAAGTTTTCAAATAAAACTTTTAATATTAATAGATAGTTAGTGTCCATTCTTTGTTCCTTCTCCAAGATATCCAGTGAGCTCTCATAAAAAAACTAATTGAGTGTGACCTTGGTGGCAGTTCACCTCATGTTCATTATAAAATATGAATTAAAATTGAATAACACATCTCTGAGGTATATATATATATATTTTTTTTACATTGTTCTATGAATAATTTCCCCATTGATCTTGCTGACACCAAAAGATTGGTTGATAAATAAAACATTATGCCCATCAGGACGTTCTGTTACAACACATATAGTGACTAAAGAAAACCGCTTAGCTCTTCTCTGCACCCACTAACTCACCTGATTGTTCCATTTCTAGACTGAAAATGTCACAGATAATGAAGACAATTTCAACAAAGTTCTTGACAGCTAACAATCATCTAAGCTCTTTGCCATGTTGGGTACAGACATAATGCCACATTTAACTCATTCTTCAGCATTTTCATAACTGATCAATCCTTACTGCAGAAAAAACCCTTAAGAATAGGTTAGATACAGAGTAGCCAGTTAAAACAGAAGACCTCCCTTTGATGTAAAGAAGAAAAGCATTTTATTAATTTGAATTGGGGATGAGGGGGTCACATGGAGGGTAGTTCGCTGAACTTTGCTTTCGATGTCATGGACGTTGAGTCTGGGCTGAAGATGTTGTTTTAATAGTGTGCAGAGAGAGAGAAGAGACAGAAGAGGGAAAGAATAACAGGTGTAATATCCACCAAAGTGTTTTTTAATCACCACAGGGAGTCAGCAGGGACGGAAGACCCTCACCAGACCCTCTTAGGTCTGGTTTGAACATCACATCCACTGCATTAACATATCAACTCTGCAATCACTCTGTGGGTGTCTACTTGTCTATGAATAGTTAGCTTTACATGGCCACTCTAAGACATCTTGCAAAAGATTTTACACAGATAAAAAGTCACCCATGTTTCAATTGTCTCTGTAATCTACTTGCTTATAGCTGACACATAGATGTGTAATTGTTTAAGCATAAAAAGACAACTTCTGTCAAGAACGTCTATATTTAAAAACATTTACTCAGTTGACTCAGTTGTTTATCTGAGATTAAGATTCTGTATGACCAGGCCATATCAGACCATGTTCCTGTCTCTATGGTATTGAACCTGAGCTGTCTACCTGAACTGGCTAACCATAATAGCCACCAACATGCATGTAGGAAAATAGACTGGGCTAAACTCTCTGTATGTGATCTGTGGATATATAATGCATTAACTGAAAAAAGCCTCAGCAGTGTTTGAATACCACATGATGTACTATCTTGTAATATTAATTGTCAGAATCAGGACCACCAGAATAACTTATTCAATATGTATGAAAATATTGTTGAGTGCTTGAGTAATGATGGTAAGCATCTAATTCAAGTGAAGAAAAAACAAAAGATTAGGCCTGGATGGAATGGATATGTGTTGGGCCTCCACTCTGAGGTTAAAGAAAGCTTATAGGAAATGGGTAGCTTCACAAACAACCACTAAGAGCTAGCAAATGCTCACTGATGTTTATTAATTCCTGTAATAAACATGTTATAGAAATATGCTTATGTAACAGACTGGTTTCTTTGTGGTCACTGTGTACTAGTCAACCAAGAGACTGCCAGGATATACATTGAAATACTAAACATTAATAGATTGATTTTAATCTGTTAGCCTTACAGCACAATGAATTCTGCTATATAAATAAATATGCCTTGCTTTGCTGTAACTTGATTTCCAGTCAGTGTGACTTGCAGTATCAAACTGTTTCATCTATGATAAATCAGAAATCAAAATTTAAACCGTTTAATTAATCTGCAGAAATGTAGATAGTTTTAATATGGAAAACTAATTTCTGTTCAGAAGTTGTGGATTAAGAAAATGGGTGTTGAAATAGGTGTTATTTTGATTTTAAAGGGTTTATGTGTTTGTCCTGCAGGGGGTAGTACAGAGCTGAAGCTGCGCTCTCATCCTGGAGGTTCAGCCAGCGGCTTCACCACAGTCCAGATTCCCATCACCCTGACTGTCCACAGACCCACTGGGACCCATCATATTAATACCACCGCTTCCTTAACTGCCACTGTAACCCCCAACAATGCTGCAGTTCATCCCTCTGAACTTGCTTCTCAATCTGGACCTGATCCTATCCCCATTATCACAGGTACTCACTGCAGCCAGCTTCATATATGCAAACAGAAAATCTTCTCTAAACTAAAGTAAACTCAACTCTCTGATCCAGGTGTGGTCTCCGGGGAAGCTGCTGAGAAGGTTTTTAATGACCACAAGGTAAACTTCAAACCAGGCGCTGCTTTAAAATCCAAGTCACAGCAGAAAAAAACCCCAACATCTCAGAAGAAAAAACCCAGTCCCAGCAGCAGACCTCCAGCGCCTCACAAACTGCTGAAAAAAGGTTTGATTCCTCATCTGAACTGCTTTTCAGACGTGGAAATTTAGTTGTTGCCTCATCAGATTGATGCTTTGATGTGTTTTTTAATTAGTCATCTGTATCCATCAGCTTCTGATTAAATGGCGGACTAACCATTTCTAAAGCTGAGCTGATGTTCTATTCTGAATGTTTTATCTACAGTTTGGAGGAGGTGTCATTAAGCCTTAATACACTGGGAAAAAAAACTATCTTTTGTGTTGATTGGTTTTGTGACAACCAATGTTGCCACATGACAACTATCTTGTTATATGGGAGCTTAATTGTGGAGGAAAACCTTTAGAAGAAGCCCCGAAATCAACCATAACATTGTGATGTGGCTTTATGATCCAAATTCCAATGTGTTTATGTCGTGCATCTCCCTTCAGGTGAGCTCGGACCTGTTTCTCCCCCAAACTGCTCTGTCTGCGCATCTCAGTACAAACTCATTACAGAGCTGCGAGGATTCATGTGTGTAAGTCCCACAGTCACACATTACATCTGTGCTTGCGAACACAAAATGCAACTCCTCACACTGTTAAATTCCTTCTCCAGCTTTGCAGTCCTGCCATTACTCTGAGTCTGAGGAACCTGAAGTTGCAAATGAAGAAGCACCGTAGGAGAATCAGAGAAAGGAACAAGGCACTTAACAGAGACTCCAACATCCCGCAAAACTCCAAAAAAGTTCCCAAGACTCGACCGGGAATCTCTGCTGTGAGTTTATCTACATGTCCTTTCTCTGTATTTGCTCACTGTGTGAAAAACATTCACACGCTGTGCCTCGTTATTAGGTCTTCCTATGTTTTTTAATTTTTCATTTTGTAAGATTATATAGCCGGATGCACTGTCAGTGCCACGAGAAAAACTTTTCTGGATGTTCAAACAGTCATTATACTGAAAGCGGGTTCAGCAGTATTTGATCCCGTAACAAATGTGGATTTCTGCAGCTTTAGTCCGCAGACACACATTTGTGTGACATTAGTGTGTTATAACTGGATTCTGATACTGTTAATTAGATGAGAGGAGGAGTGACTGTTTGCTGCTGCTAGGGTAGGTTATGAAAGATGGCATAGGTCATCCAGTTTACCAGCAGTGGTGGAACATCTGTGAATTAGTTTTGTCTCACGTGATTTAATTTTCTGTCTCTTTCAGGCTAAAATCATTTCTCCTCAGAGGACTCGCAAATGTTCTGAGGACGTCTTACTAGATGAGTTCCCCAGCCCTGCTAGCCCCCCCACCACCTCCAGCCCCATACAGCAGCACAAGCCCGGATCACCAGCTGACCTCCCTCAGGGCAAACTGGTGATACTGGTGGAGGATTTTTATTATGGCAGTGCTCCTGGGAACACCAGCATCAAATTCAGCCCACCAGGAGGAAAGTGCACTGGACCGTACAACTGCATCCACTGTTCCAAGACGCTCCTCAACAACATCAGGTGAGACTTGGTGCTTGTGCATGGTGGGGCTGGGCGGTTAATCATCTCAGTTAGGATTTAGGTTTTAATTGAAAAAACAAAACGATACAGCTTTTCTGATCAAGACTGAGGTTTTTTCTCACTTAAATTCTCCAAATAATGCTGAATAAGTCAACTTACACCATTCAAGGAAACTCGCTCTTATACATTTTGGCATTACTGTATATAGAATGTCCAACAGGCATTTAGTTTAAATGCTGGATCAAATATTCATTATTTCGAAAGAAGATGTTAAATACTGTTTGTAAAGTAAGCAAGCATGAAGATAGAAAATTGACATTTATTGGAGTGGATTCTACAATAATGTCATACAACTAATATGCAGATTGGATTAATAATGATTGTATAAATTGATGCTATTTGTAGTTGATCCGATTCTCTTGTTTAGGTGTAAAAAGAAAAGGAGGAAGAAAGAGAGCTGGGTGAAATTGCAGAGAGAAGATGAAATAGATGAAACTCTAAAGACCACATTTAAGAGACAAAAAACATTTAAAGATACAATTTATACAGTGCATGAGCAAAGAACAAGGCGTAGAGAATAAATGTGGTAGCCTACTGTTCCTTTAGTTTAATCTGAGTCAGACCTACTTTATTGATACCACACTGCAGTTTCCATGTCTGTGATCAATAAAGCGTGTCTGATTCCCATGCTGATCACATGAAAACAACAGTTACCACGGTTATACAACATCCTTTTCTGCTCGTGTACAAGATAAATTTTATGATTTCTTGTTTTTGTGTTAGTAATCTGTGTAGATCTATATTATTATCATTTTCTTATAAAGATTGGCCAAACATTTTTATTATTTTCTGGCAGTGGATGAAGTATTGGGCTAAGCAATGGATATTTATGTAACATGTTAAAAGTACATTTCATACGAGACCTTGGTGTTTAAAAAAAAAAGAGAGAGAGATCTGGGTAATGGGGAGCCTGTGACCTCGTAGGGCTGAATGTTTAGCAATAACCCCCTGTGTGTTTCAGCTTGATGGATCACATGCAGGAGCATGTGTCCATGATGTCTCAGGATGATGGAGAGATGGACTCTGTGTCCTCCTGTCCTCATTGTTTCCGTCACTTCCCATCTCCGTTCAGGCTTCGGTGCCACATGGATGTTGTTCACACCCATCATGAGTCCACAGGTCTGCAACACAAAAAACTTAAATGCCTCATCCTAATTTGCTTTATTTTCCATAAACCTGTATGTGTGCGTTTAAGTTCACCAGTGCTGCTATAGAGCAAGTTTACATGACCGTAGGGGGGAAAACTGTTCATTGTGTGAGTCGGACCCAAACTAAGTTTAAAAGTAAATGTGTTGTCTGACCTTTAAAACAGGAATAAACAGATAATGTGTTTCTGGGTCAGATAACTTCTGCATGGACTGCATCACTGCTCAAATGGCCCAAACACTTTAAGGCCTGTTTATGCTCCCCGATGGACGTAAATGTGAATGACGTCCGTTACAAACGTTTTCATGCATCGCTGTCTTCTTACTTCCGTTTATGTTGCTATGTCTGACGTCCACTAGGTTGCAGTGCTGAGTTCGTTGTTAACTCAGCGACATGAGTCATCGGTTGGCGGCACACGCCCTGAACACTTGCAGAGCTATTTCCAAAGCTTGTGCAACCTCTATGGTTTTTCGTTCTTGCCTTCTTTTTTCAGTTTTCCTCTTCCCATTCCTCTTCTTCTTCTCTGGCTTGTTTCTGTTCCACTATACTCAATACTGCCACCGCGGTTTCCGGTGGTATTACTCCGTGTTGTGCGCCGAATGACGGATGGACAAGGAGCCTGAAAACGCACCAAATACATGCGTAATTGACACAGAAGACGGGCGAAACTGTTCGTGCGTTTGTGTATCCATCAACTGCGTCAAGCATAAATGGGCCTTTACACACGCTCCAAAGATTAGCATTTAAGCATTTCTTGTAAAAAAAATATAAAGAGTGCTACTGCATTTCCACTGAGCGGTACGGTACACGTTGGTACGGTCAGGTTACCTGTTTAGTGTGTTTCCATTACATAAGCCAAACCGTACTGTTTTGGGCCCCCTTCAGTTGAAGGTCCATCGGAAAACTCTACCTTTAACCACACATACACTAACTTACAACCAATGCTGGACGCAGCTATAATAAGTCTGAACCACTGAGGTTTGTCGTATGTATAGGCCCGACATGATGTCTGTGATCAGTCTTTCACTGATTCCATTTCCACCAGAGGAAAGAGAAGCCTTTGGTATCTGGAGAGGACAGTGGGGTGGGCTTTAGCTGCCAGGAAAACACAATCCAGGTTTTAATCAGCTCTTCCATCCACACACTTAGTTTGAGGACAAAACATCTAACTAATAGTGATTATTTACTGTTACAGTGACATGCAAGATCTGTGAGATGTCGTTTGATGATGAACCAGCCTTCCTGTGGCACATGAAGACCACCCACAAACCAGGAGAGATGCCCTATGTCTGTGAGGTCTGTCTCTAAGAGCCAGAAACACATCTCTCTCCTCATGGTAACTTTCCCATGAGATCATCCACGCCAGACCTGCTCTCTGTCTGCAGGTGTGTGACTTCCGGTCGTCCTTCTACTCCGATGTCTGGTCTCATTTCAAGGAGGCTCACGCCAACACCAGACACCTGCTGTGTCAGTATTGCCTCAGAGTGCTTCGCAGTAACACCTGCTACCAGCAGCACTTTGCACGCCACCAGGTACACATCACTCTGCTGCAGATCAACGCTGCACACTTCTTCATAAACTCATGTCTCTCTCTGAAATGGATGACATATTTTCCTATCTGTAATTTCATTTTGTGTTTTTCTTTCCAGAAGAAGTATGTGCTAAGCTGTGATAAGTGTCGTCTTCACTTCCTGTATTTAAAGGAACGTATTGAACACAAACTTCAGCAACACAAAACTTACATCATTCCTCCTCAACTTTGTGGACTCAAACCAGGAACCAAGGTACGCCGTAGCCCTGTACACTCGGAGATAACCAAACATGCAAAAACACACTCAAAACAGAGTAATTCTCATTAACAGAAAATGTTTCAAATAAGAAGAAGTAAAAATGGAAAAAAGAACAAAATCAAGGAAACATATACTTAACATACAAAAACTTTTTTCTCTTTTAATCAGCCAGCCTTCAAACTGTTTGTCCCAAATATTGAAATTTTTAATTATTTTTTATTTTACAATATTCTTGTCAACGTTTGATGAGTGCTTGGCATTTGGATAAAGTTAATGACTGTTTGAAAATGTAACTCCCATACTTTCACAATGAATCTGTTTTAATAGTTTTCCCCTTTTAACCCCTGAATTATCCCTCAAAAAACTTACATGTATGACCCTTCAAGTAGACATTTTTGTCCACTTTCTAGAAAGTGCCCAAAAAAAGGTCGCTGGACGGTGATTTTTGGCAAGCAGGTGTATTTTGGGTTTATATTTGAGGATTCAAAGTTTCAGCATGAACCTCCATTATTTGACCCTGTAAATGCAATTTTATCCTGTCCGTGACCCCTTGATTTCTGTCCATTTTCTAGAAAGTGCCCAAATAAAGGTC
>JAVQJG010027889.1:0-37115 GCA_036024015.1 Craterocephalus amniculus
TCGTGACCCTCATGTCGACTTTTTGTCGAATTGTCGGCCTTATTTATTTATTTATTTTTTTTAAAAAGCAGCGCCAATGCCTCGGTTGGAAAATCTACAACACTATTGTAGCCTACTAGTTCATTTTGGTCTCAAGATATGGCTGTAATGTCCAATATTACCATTAAAACAATACTAATTAAAACGAGATTAAGAGCGATTTCAAATGTTTATTCAACATCATTGTAAACAAATAGCATGCGCGTCTTGCAACTTCAGACGGGGCAGTGTACTCCGTGATATAGTCCTCTCCGAAGAATGAAACCATTGCATCCACCTGTTTCACTCTTTTTGTCGGCCGTTATGTCGACAAAAAGTCCCATCCCTACTTTACAGCTGACTGAGGATTTCCTATGGAGACTTTAACTGTTCAGAGACGTCCTTTTATATATGTACTGCTGGCTACTGTAAGTGTTCCCACCTGTTTCTCCCCACAGGGTGTCAAAGTTATTGATCTGAGCCCGCTCCACTTCCTCTTCATCTTTCTCTGGCAGGTCCAGCAGATACGACACAATCTGTAATAAGATTAAACACGACATTAATTTATGTCCTAATTTGCTTTTGCTTGAACACTGTTACTTTTTTATTACTCATACCAGGCTTCTTTATTCTGTTATTAGCATTTATCACATCTCTTTTCCATTATGTTCCATTAGCTGAATAAAAAAAATCTAACGCATTAAGAAATGATTTCTCTCATGCGTTTTGTTGGATAAGACTGAACAAATACAAATCATTTCTTTTTTAATTACAGGAAACCTTCATGAGAACTGTTAACAGGATTATTTGTTTTCATTATTTGCAAATGAAATATAATGAAGTTTGGGGATACAGTCATTTATATGCAAAGTATAAAGACATAAACTAAAAAAACTCTAAATAAAAATATACAGAAATAAATGAATAAATGAAATAATGATTTATACAAGTTTTGTAAAGGTGTTCTTTTTACATTTATCTATTCTTTCATTTATTACAATTTAGATTTCCTCACTAATCTTTTAAAAAAAAAATCATATTCAGTCAACCTCTGGGTTTTACAATGACTGAGATTTTTTTTTAAAAAGAAGAAGCAGAAAAAAAGCTTTTATGAAAAAAGATTTTACAGCAGCCGTGATAAAAACTATGTAAAGTGACCAATAAGAAGCCTTGTTGGCATCGCATCATTCCTTCTTTTTGTTCATCTTTTTAGCAAAGATGAAGTATTAACAGTTAATAAGAGATTAGTCTAAAAAGACTGCGACAGTTTGCATCCTCTGTACTGGATTTTAAATTTAAAGACTTAAAACATCAGCTCATAATAAATGCAGCGATTGTTGTACCTCGGTGTATCCCATGCTGGCTGCAGCGATCAGAGCCTGCTGGACTGCGTGGCTCTTGGTCAGAGCCGCCTGCTGTTGGCTCTGCGGTGAATGCTGTTGCTGTTGCGACCCCAAACTCCAATCGCACTGGATGAGGAACTTCACCACCTCCATGTGGCCCCTCAGGGCCGCATGAACCAGGGCGCACTGGCCGTTCTTATCCAGGTGATCCACCTTTTTAATGAGTACAAAGATTGCAAAAGACAGCCTTTTATAGGGAAACCTCCGACCTCATCACTAAATATTCTTTCAATTCTCTCAGACCTGCGCTCTCCTGCGGCAAAGTGCGGTCACGATGGCCATGTGTCCACCAGCGGCGGCGTAGCCCAGCGGCGTGAGGCCGCTCTCAGACTGGGCATCGACTGAGGCACCGAACTCCAGCAGCAGCGCCACCATGTCCATGTAGCCCAGGTGGGAGTGGACACACAGGACCGGGGCGTTGTTTAGCACCTCCGTACGGTAATTCACATTTGCACCCCCCAGCATCAGCAGCCGACTCACCTGAACACACAAAAAAGAAATCATCTCAGTAAAGGATATTGTGAGTATTACAGATGCACATCACGGGTTGTACATGTGGACACATCCTTTAAAACATCTGTACCTTGATGTTGGGAGTGTAAAGATTTCTGAGCGAGGACAGCGCCGCTGAAAGCCCCTCTGTGCTGTAGGAGACCCACAGGCCTTGCAGGATAGATGAGGACACGCCAACTTTCTTGCTGAGGCCCTTAAAGACACAGAGTAAATATTCATTACTGAGAAGCTGGACCACAGCTGTGTGGGGGCGTGTGTTTGTCTGCATTCAGATGAGTGTGGGGACATATACTGTTATACCTTGAAGATATGTGCTTTGAGGATGTGATGGCCCAGCTCAATAGTCTGCTGTCTGTTCAGCTTGTTCTCCTGCCGAGAGAACCAGAAGGCCAGCAGGGTGTGCCCGCTCCTGCAGAGACCATAAACACAGTCTTTCAGCACGGAGGGCCGAGTGCTCACAATAAACAGACTTTTCTTTTTATAACACACCATATATATATACATTAAAGCCGAGGCTGCAAGCTGCAGTACATTCCAGTATATTACACAACACCGACAGGCAAAAGCTTTCTTTTTAACTGTTTCAGAGCAGCTTTATAAGGCCGACACATTAATGTTGCAGGGGAACAAAATATTTGTCATGAAATCTGCAGCTTGTGTGGCAACATGGAAAGTCTTTTCACTCCAAATAACCCAAAATACAATGTTCATGAACTTTTTTTTATTATTTAGTCAATGTAAATCTTAATTCTAAACGATTGCAGGATGTCTCATCCCGCCTGTCCTCACCTCGGATCGCAGAGGAACTTTGTCTTTTCTCCCTCCTCTCTCCAGATCAGCCACTCTCTAAAGGAGGGGTGCACAAACATCCTGGTGCCGTCCCTTCTCTTCACGAGGAAGACGGACAGGTTATCCACGCGCTGCTGGAAATCCTCCCAGTCCAGTGTGCCCTGCCAGCGCAGACAGACGTGTCAGAAGGGACGTGATCGCTAAAGCCGCGGCATTATCATGTTCATAAATTAGAAATCCAAAACGTTGTGATGCTCACATAAACTTTTTTCTATCGTAAAAATCTTGAAAACTTGTCGTGTCTGTTTCTCTAACATGAGACACACGTGTTTGTTTCAACATAGTTTAGCATGTTTGATACAGGATGACATTATTTGAAAGTCTTTTCAAAGGAAAGATGAGTTCACAACTTAGTGAAAGACTGCAGGAGCACAATTTGTAAAAATCACTTAGAATTTGCAGATATCATGTAGTACACTTCCTTTCCTCTTTTCATACTTGACTGATTCACAGGTCAGACTTAATAAAGAGAAACAGATTCCTCTGAAAATGGTCAGGTACAAGGATGGAAGTGAAAAGGAAATTATGCTAAAGACAAGAATTTCACCTTCAGCAAACTTAATAAAACCGTTTGTCAAGATCACTAAAGGAAAGTGGGTGGACAGACTTGAACAGGACTCTATAAAAGAAAAGAAAAGAAAAAAGAAATACTTCCATTTCCTCTGAGCCTGAAAGCAAAAATGTCCTGCGGGACAAATAAGTCAATATTTAAATTGATCTTTGGGAAACAACACATCCTCTGAGATGAAGGGGAGATGGAGTGCCTGGTTTGCTATCAGCAGCCAGCATCAGCAGCAGATATCCATTAGAGCACAATGAACGATGTACAGAGATTATGGACAATAGTGCTGCCAACAATCATCCAAATGACATCAAGTAACCGTCCTGCCTGCAGATAAGACTTACGGGATACTTTCAACATAATGTGAAGCAAAAAAAAAAAAAAAAAATGCAGCAAAATTGTTCTAAAGTGTTTCTGAACATAAGAAATGCTTCGATGAGCAGGAAAGGGAAAACATTTCACTCTGAAAACTGCAGCAATCGCACATCTCAGCTTGATTATTAACACTTGTCAGTTTCAACATTTGACATGTTGCCTTTGCACCGTTTTCAATCAAATTTAGAGTTGAAATGATTTACACATCGTTTTTATCTTTATTTCACATCAAAATTAAATTTTTTGGGGGAAACCGTGCTCCGTCTTGTTGCATAACTACCAATGAAAAACAATGAAAAACATTCAAATTCTTATGAAAAATGACTTGCGAATAACCTTAAAATCTGCACGAACAGCATGTGAAGTTACAATAGAATAAATAAAGAAACGATGCATTTTTTGCTAAAAATGCGTAAATAACACCGGTGAGGTTATAAAGGTTCTGAAACCTTGAGCGGAGAATTAACTCATTTTAAACAAAAATTTCAATCTTAGATACTGGAAGGTCCTGTATATGTGGCTGAGACGCAGCATGTGTCGGGATAACTACCTGCAGAGAACCGGCGTTGATGGCCTGGTATATCTGCTCGTCGGTCAGAGGGTGGAGCGACGCCACGGCCACGTTGAGCAGGGGGAGCGCCCGCTCGAAGGACGACTGCGTGGGGAAACGCATGTTGCACTGCAGCAGGTAAACTTCCGCCAGGTTCACTGGAACAACCTGAGGAAGGAGACAGTTTGACTTGTGATGAAGATTTCCTTTGGCTCGGTTCTGCACGGCATGAATAATGCATCGTTGTTTGCACAGCGCTTCTTTAACCACTCCATGTGGTTTTCCTGAGAGACAGGAGTGTGAATTTATCAGCTGGTTTTTTTTTTAATGATGTCTGGAGACACGTCTGAATACATGAAATTAAATTAATATGGGGGAGTCATAAAATATCGCATTAAGAAACAGAGTGAGTCATTAAACAATGAAAACTTTACATCATTGTTTTCACAAATCACAATTAAGACAGTTGCAGGCTGACTGATTCCTAAGAAAACTTTGATTTCTGTTAGCAAAGTGAGATAAATAGTGGTTTAGGTCCAGCAACCAGCTGCAAGTTATTTTTCTAAAAGACTTTCACACCTTTCTGCAAATTCAATCATCCTCTGGATTTTTTTCTCACATCTTTTCTTTCACAGCTCCATCCAACAGCGTCAAATTTTCTGGTTTCGGTTTACCAGCCTGAATCAAATGCCACAAATCAAGAAATAACTCCACACCTTATAGCTGGAGCTTTTCAGCACAAGGTAGCCCTTCTCGATGAGGTCAAAGGTGAGTTTGAGGTACAGATAAGATCCCTGGCTCAGGGCCTTCAGGTGGGCGCTGAGCTTGCCGAAGGTGGTGTTGTCCATCTTGCCGTTTAGCGAGATGTTGTTCTGGATTTCCGGGCTGCTGTGGATGCGGTGCAGGATGTAGCCCTGCAGGTCCTGGTCTATGGCGTCGTTCTCCTCCAGGCTGTCCAGGGAGATCCGGTGAAATGGCAGCGAGTTGGTGATTTCCTGGAGAGTCGGAATCATTTCAGTAAAGGACTTATTTTGCTGATGTTCGTGCTTGATGCAAGAAAGAAAAAGCTGGTTAAATGGTTGGATTTCCATGTTTCCATTAAGAAATGCTTTAAAAAATCATCTGTTTAAGAAGCAGAGGGTAAGTCTGGGCTGTTTTCAGGAAAAATGTAATATTTTACTCTACCTGTAACGTGGTTCTGACTGTGACCACCAGCTTCAGCCAGGGAGGGAACTTGTTGATGGTTTTGGTGAGGAAGGACACAATGGTGTCTCCGTAGTCCGGCTTGTGGAACTCAGCCTCATTGAGGCCGTCGATAAGGATGATGAGGTCTTCTTCAGAGTTGATCTTACTCTCTGCACAACAGTTGGCATGGAAACAGAAACAATCTAGCTCCAGCAGATACAGCAGGCACACGTAAACAACAATAAAATGATTTCTGCATCATCTTTTAGTCAGAATTTGTTAGATTTCTAGTATTATTAATCAAATAGATTTGGTTTTTCATGGTTCAAAAGACATAAGCTCAGGTTTAATTTAGTAAAGGATGTGATAGATATCTGATATGAATTATAAAATAGTGCTTTGAATATAAGGCAACTAATTATTAACTTCAGTCTTGCTACAAAGAACGTATTAGAAAGAGGATTGATTATAAACAGCGTTAGGTTTAAAGAGTGACCCGAAGTCTTACAAGTTAATTAGAAAAATTAATCATATTTAGAAAGAGGTAAACAGGGACATCTGAACCAACAGAGCAAGAAATTCAATCATCCCGCGATTTCAAAACTACGATTATCTTGCTGATTATTCATGTAGGAAAAGAATTTTCCCACATTTCTTGTCTAAAAAATGGTCCATGGAGTTTTGCACATTTATAACACATATTTAATTTATGGGGTATGAAACATTGTCATGGTAATAACACGTAAAACTTGTATTATCAAGTAACCCACGAAATTACATCTGAATTTCTATGTGAAACCAATGGAAAGTTCTCATGTGAAATCAACTTCACTACATATAAAAATCACAGAAATTCTTATGTGTAACACTTATAATCACATGTAAAACCATTGTTTTTGTTTATTCTCACATTTTAGATGTTAAAATAAAAATAAATATAAACCCACATGAGTGTCAAACATAATTAAATGTAAAACTCAACTAGATTTTACTGATTTTACTGTGCCTTAGTATGGCACAAAAATCCTCAGTTTCACCTTTGTAAAGTGCATCCAGGGGCTCCAGGACGCCCCTCCTGAAGGAGGCCAGGGGGTCCTGGACGCAGGAGCGCAGACTCAGGATACTTTGCAGGTGTGGCTCCCTCAGCAGCTGCTCCCTGTAGGCGACGAGGTGCGGCGAGCGGCACAACAGGGCTGCAACGTTGTGCACAAACTCCGGCACCAAGCATGTGTAGGCATTATCTGCCTGGCAGTAGTGGTACGCCACCACCTGGGGGCAACAATGAGACGGGACACGAATACAGCCAGGTCACTTCCAAAGAATCATAACAAAGAACACATCCTCTTTCCTCAGCTTCCCCTAACCTTGATCAACCTTCGGGTATTGCAAAACTGATTGAACATCACTGTCGGGGAGCACTGGGGGGCGGATGATGCACTTCTTTCTTTTCTCAGGGCTATGCTAGTCTAAAGTCAGTGTTTCCAGGCTCTACTACAGCTACAACTCATTTGGTATTGAGTCGACTTCATGGTAGATGATTGCAGTATAATGAAACATAATACTTCTCGTTTCACTGTATGGCTTTAGCTATTAATAATTCATCGCTTCCGGCTGCCAGGAGAGACTGATTCGGAGTCAGCTCATGCATGTGTGAGATGACTGTGGCATGAAGGAGTCAAGTGTTAAGCTGTTACATTTCACAGCTATGCACTGGAAACACGATCAGATGAGTGATCAAACCGTTAAATGGCTGAATGAGCGTCAAGTCATCTTCGCACAGAGTCAAAAAGACAGATATTAGAGGAAGCGAAGGGACATTTTTCTGAGAGTTTAGCTAACTAAATAACAGCAGCAGGTGTGACCGAGCGCTCTGGGGGATTAAGAGATCACAAAGAGTTTGAATTTTTAGAGGGAGTGGGAGTGGGAGGGCAGAGAGAAAAAAAAGGGGGGAGAAAAAGAGGAAAAGGACTAATGAAAATGGAATGCTAATTTCTGGTCACAAAGGAATAAGGGCTTTAAAACAAAAGGGGTGAAAAAGGGAGTCACCTCAATTATTAATGCACAGAGTTAACAAGATCTAATAGCTTGGCTGGGAAATGGCTTTCTGCAGGTATAAATATTTCATAAGGCTCCCTGGCAAAGTTGTTTTTTCTTTTTTAAACACATCTGCATAATGCATCAGGCTGAGACTGGGGATGCAGATGGCTAAGCAGCAGGGAGGGGGTTCAAGGTGCAACAGTAGGCAGGAAGAAAGACAGAAGAAGAAGAAAGCTGGCTTCACACATCAGGAAGATTTAGATTATAGGCAGAGAAAAGGAAATCCGGCGCTTCCCATTTAAACGAATTTAATTTAATTACGAGCAACAAGAGGACCCCAGCGATCTCCACCTGTGTTTTTTTTTATTCTACCACCTTAGGTCAAAGACATGAATAGCTACCATTCAGCTTTGCTTTATAGGCTTTCATGTGAATAATTTCTGACCAATCCTGAACATTGTGTGTGCTTGTAAACGCTCGTCAATAGCCGTCATGCCACCTGTGCCGACACTAATTGAAAAATTATAACATTAAAAGAAAGCCTTTTAAATTACCAAACACTTTTTCCAATTACAGGTGGGCCGGGGCGCTCAAATTTCATGGAAAATTACAAAGAAAACAACAATCAGGTATGCCTTTTTTCTCCTTTGAAAAAACCCCCCTCAGAAATCAATAGGACAGGTATATGAAAATTACCTTGACACAATATTAAACAATGCAGCTGTGAGGTAAACGTGAAAAGGAGAGAGAAGGACGCGGCTGGGATTTATGCACTTCACTAACGACACGGTAATCAAATCAAGGCTGAAGTTTTTTTATTATAATAACTACAATCAGATTTATTTCAGTAGTAAAAGCCGAACTAAATGCAGCCAATGGGAAGAAACGATGCAGAAAGCACACAATAAGCCGAGGCCTTTTTATAAAACAGACTCTAGGTTGTGAGTCTAAGGATTGTGAGTATGTTGGCTGCAAACCAAATGGATTAAAAGTAGATGTGATGAGCGTGAGCATGGCTGTGTCTGTCGTGTACCTGAGATGCCAGCCTCCTCATGGCTTCCTCCTGACGTCGTCGCATCTCAGGGGTTCCGGGACAGCTGCCTCCCCCGAGGGTGCCATGCGTGGGCTGGGGGTGGGTGAGAGGAAGCCCCTCTCCATCTGCATACAAGGCAGCAGAAAACTCACTTATGGATCAGCTCATGCGTGCCATACATTCACTGAATATTTTCAAATTTTCTCAAGGCTGTTTTTTTTTCTTTTCTGAAATACTGTAATTTGCAGCTGGGAGAGAAGGAAGGAAACCTCTTGCAGAATTATGTGCAGTGGATGGATGCTTACGTTTGGGTGAGGCCTGAGGGCTGTCGGAAGCGATCTGCCTCATGCGCGTGCCGTGGCAGCTGAGCGCCACCAGGCGCGAGATGATCGCCGTCTTGCCGAAGCCGATGTTGCCCACGACCACAACTCCCTGGTTGGTGCTTGAGTTTGGGCTGTTGAGGTGGGCGTCGATCTCTTGGAAGAGCCACTCGCGTCCTGTGAAGACGGAGTCCATGGTGATGCTGGGCACCTCGAACAGCAGAGGTTTGAGGGCGATGTCTTGAGGCCGATAGGGTGCAAAACGCACTGTTGGGAAAGGAGATGAAGAACTTTAGTGATTCTAAAATTAGAACCTCATCCATGCACACTGTACACGATCACAATTTGTTCTAATAAAGAAAGTTGGCAGCTTCCATCAATAATAATGTGAAACATCAGCTAATTTAACCCTTTAATATACCATAAACTATTATTCTACAACAATAGAAAGAGTAGCGCCCTCCAGAAAGACAAGCTTTTTTAATGATCTATAAAACGGACTGCAAATAATTACTGAATGCAATAATTGGCAAGTGTTGTAAACACAAATTTTATTCAGATTAAAACATAGAAAACATCCAATGTTAAAAGTGAGACATTAAACTATTTCATTGAAAATATCAGCTTATCTTGAAAATGATTACAGCAACAAAATGCTGGAAAAGTAACTATAAGGAACAGAAAACAACCGGAGGAACATTTACTGTAGTACCTAATTAAGTTACCTAGTAGCAGGTGTGTAACATGACCATAACTTAGCACTGGATACTTGCAAAGATGTAATAGATGAATGACAGCTATTTTGTAGACTGCAGGTATTTTTTAAGTAATATTCTTATTTTTTTCTTCTCCCTGCTCTTTTTTGAACATGGTGGTGCATTGAGATGTACTTCTGAATTGTGTTGTCCAGATTACATTGCTTGTGCATAGTCCTGTGAGAAATAAACAGTCAAATGAAAAGAGAAAATCTAAAGGCCCTCATACGACACTGCATTAAAAACAGGCACGATTCTGCCATTTGAAATCAGTGTGTGGGCTCAGGAACATTTCCAGAAACAAATATCTGTGAACAAAGTTTCTTGTGTCATTTACAAATACAGGTTAAAGTTCAGGTTCAAGACTTATCCAACGTACAGGTCGTATGCCGCCTCTTTTCTGTGCATTATAAAGCAAAAAACTGTTCTTTGGTCAGAAAAATGAAAATGAAATTCTGCATCCTTCACACTGAGGTTGCAGAGAATTATCTGGTGTGTTACCAGCAATCAGCGTAAAAGCTTGAGTCTGATGGCATGGAACTGGAAACCTGCACACTTGAAAGTGCACAATCAATGCTGAAAGGTATACACCAATCTAAGAGCAACACATGCTCCCATCCGGACAACAACAGTCCTGCATATTATAGGAAGACAATCCTAAAACTTGTATTGCAAAATTACTATGGTTTGGAGTAGATACACATCTGCCATCAAATTCAAGAGAAGCTGAAATATTTGATTAAAATAATTAAAATGTCTCACTTTTCTACTGTAAACTAAATATTTTATTTTTAATTTTATGTCTATTTTACAGAATATTCCAATTTTCTGTGCAATGAGTGTTGAAAAAGTGTATGTATGTATAATATATTATGTAGAATACAGAATTACCTCAATCACTATCATATAATGCAAATCATGTAGTCATGAGGGCAGAAAGGTAAAGGAAGTGACTAGTTTCTATCGGCCACTGTTTCTTTTACTCACTAGGGGGAGTCATTAAACCAAAGTCCTCCAGAGGTTGGACATATTATGAGCCGAACATATGGATCATTAAAGACTAATGAGGGTAAAATGAATCTGGTAGGAACTTCTAAAGCTGTGTGATAAAATAAGTGTCAAATTTAGTCTGCTGCTTCTGGGTGTCATCTCCTGGGCCTCCTCTTCTGAAGCGATTTGAGCTTTAAGAGTAAAAAAAAAAGTACTCCTTTACTGGGTGTTTCATTGCCTAAAATGCTAAATCATCATTTGACAAATCTGATTAGAGCTGCATGTGAATTATCTGAACATTATGCAGGCGAGGGTGTTTCCCACAGCACTGTGACACATAAAGCGCACACTGCTAAGCGGGGCGAATGTTTGCAGAACATACCGCCTGATGCAACAAATGAAAAGAGTAACTTACGTGACTGGGATTGCCAGGCATGGGAATTTGCGGAAGCTGAGACGAACAACAAGCAAAGGACAGAAAAAGGAAGAAGGAGAGTGATGAGTGACGAGAAAGAGGAGCCAGTGAGGACGGGAATGGAAACCGGCAACAGCGTGTAGAGTGTCAGAGAACAGCAGTAGCATCAGCACGTGATGTAAGAAACATGGAAAAACCACAAGACCAGGGTCGATTACTAATTGAAATCCTTTGAATTACATGAAGTGTATTTTTCAGCATGTCTGGAAAAGGAGGTTGAGGAAGGTTTGCACTTTAGGGAGAATCTAATTGGTTCCATTGCGCTAGGTAAGATCAATCAATCCCCATAAAAGTAATTGAATCCAGTTCTGGAAGTAATTTGAGCCAGTGATGGTAGACCTCAACTCCATAGCTTACAGTGTATCATATAGCACAGGTTGTTAAGAGTCAGCAAAGCAGTAGACATCAGCACCTGCCAGATCCAAATTCTTCCCTCAAACAAGCTCCAATTTTACTTTGTCTTGGTTCGTTCGCTGAGGTGTGTTTAGATTCTTGCAGGGAGAAACAGCAGCTGCTCAGACGACGGCCTGTACAGTAGTTCATTTCACACTCTGCAGCATGGTAGCAATAAGCATGCTGCGAGTCGGAGATACAGAAAAAATATGTACTATGCAATACAGCGGTGGGACAAAATGATAAAGAGTGTGCAGAATTTTTGTGTGTGTGGGCATTAATTTCCACATTTTGTACAGGTAGAGAGCAAAATATCTGTCTGTCTTTTGTAAGTTAAAACATACAGTACAATGAGCTGATACTGCTCTTAATGTTGTCTTGTAGCATGCAGCACCTCATAGTACTGCTGCAAGCATGGCTCCTTTTCCAGGAATGCTCATTTTAATTGCAGAATTAGATGAAATATGATGATCATGCTGAGCATATTCTGTCTTATTCAATCAGCAAAATACTAACAGATATATGTGGATGTGGCTGAAAAGCTGTTTTCTGCAGAGTGCACGGCCAGCGCTGCATTTTATAGCACTAAGCTGCATGCCAGCTGCAGCCCAGTGTAATAAAAGACATTTCATCCATATTCCCAGGTCAGATTATTTTTGTGCTAACTCGACAAACACATAAATGTGAACAGTCAGAGGAAGAAAGGTAGAAAAACGACCCTGTATTGATGTGATATTCTTCCAGAAAGATGTCCCAGCGTGAAAGATCTGACCTACTGCTACAGTGGTGATGGGAAAAGGGAAAACGGCCCGATGCTGCCAACATCATTAGTCACTGAAGTAAGAAGCTAAATATCTAGAGCTACCCTGTTTTAAGTGGTGCTAATCCAATTATCTCGGGGGTGTTTCAATGCCAAACATGGCTGCAAAGCTCAGTCTGTCCTTGTGGAATTACTAAACCCAACCTCACACTATCATGCACCACCCTCCAAAACGATAACGCCGCTTCACGCGCTTTGACTTTGAGTCGTGCAGGTCATAAAACGTCCAGGAAAACATGACGGCCGCTTCAAGAAGGCCGCGATCAAACGTGTGCGAGGGATGGGATAGATGGATGGAGGACAGTTTCTAATAGTCCATCCAATCCTCCTCCCAGTGGCGACGCTGAGCAAGGTATCACTTCACAGCCCCCCCTTCTCCTCCATCGCCAACCCTCCGTGGCCAGACAGAGTGAGAATCTCAGACTTTTTAATTATTCACCGGGTGAGGATGACTCAGGGTGGATGAACAGCCTTGAGAGGGAGGACGAAGAGGAGGAAGATGAGAAGCAGAGGAGGAGAGTTGCAGAAAGAGAGAAAATCATGATTACCAGTCCTGCTTGTTGTGAGGGATTTGTGGAGTGTGTCGATGGGTCACCGGGTCAGGTGACAGGGATTCGCTAGTTTCGCTCCGTTTTTGTGACAGCAGATGTAGAGATGCACTGTCTATAGTAGAACTAGAGCAACAGCATCTTACATAATTTCTACAAGACCTCAAACCTTATATAATTTGCAGAGTAGGCCTAAAGCAGCATATTAAACTTAAGACCTTCCGATGCTTAATGCATGTTGTGAGAATAAATCTGTAACCTGTAGCTGTAAACTCATTAAACACTTTTTGATCCTACTCTTTACTGACTTTATATCTATCTGGCAGCCAAGCAACAAGAAAAATACCATCAGTGTGTTATGTAAGATGCAACACAACCCCAGGACAAACCTAAATATTATAAGTCAAGGTAGCTTAGATTAAAAAAAAAAAGTTCATCAGGTGAAGATGCAGATAAAAAGAATCAAAGCTTTAGTGTAAAAGTAACAGAGGATGAGGGAAGATTATCTTCTGCGTGTTGTTGCTATAACACAACAGTCTGTCAAATGCCATTACATGTGGAGCCTTATCCAACTAAATATACAAATACCCCAAATGGGAACATTTTAAGTCACCGTTTTCTGTAAATTAATGTTTATTACCAGCAACACTAGAACTCTGATTCTTAATAATCTGGGCCCTGATTCAGTTCTGGACTTGCTGAATGACAACAGCAAAAATCTGCATGATCTTTGCCTTTCAATGCTTCCTTAACATTCCCAATTACAGTATGAGGTCAAACAAAAATCTAAAAAAAGACTATAAATATTAAGTTTAATTTGTTTAAAGGCTTAACCTTTTAAAACCTGAGGCCATCCAACTGGGCCATGATGAGAACAGATGGTGGGAAATTGTGCCAAAATGGTCATTTTGAAGACCTCGTCTGAACCATCTGTATTAAAAACCTCTCTAATTTTGTTCTGCTCACTTTAATCAGAACTGGCTGTTGCAGAGATAATAATGTATATATATTGTACTTCGATTTGATACAAGTTTGGAGCTGCATTCTTTCAGAGTGATATTCATATTCATCATGAAAGTGTTTCTTTCCTAGACAAGGCTGAATCTTTTTATATTTGTGCTATGTGCTAGGACAATTGCACTGCTATTTACACATCAAAACTGACAAGAGTCGCCTTTACTAAGACTCCAACGGAATTCAAATGCAGCAGAACCTGTGGTTGCAAACAAACTCATTTCCCTATAGGTATGCATGTTTTCAGAAGGCTCAACGGGTAAGTGAATGAAGCCAAAGTTGTCCCTTTATTGATAGTGTTTACAGCAGATGCAAACGCATTGCATACTTACTTCTCTTCTCTGAGCAATTTAGATTTAAAATCCTCGCAGAAATGACCGAGCAAGGACCGGACAGGTATGGGCCTCTCATCATGTTTCCTGTCAGAATCAGCCCCCCAAAACCGAGTCAAACCACACTGGGAAAAGTCTGGCGAGATGAGGTGCAAACAACAACTGCTGGTGTTTTCATTTGTTCTGTTCACATACTTGAACATGACTTATTTTTTTTAATATATACACATTTTTTATTAAATAATTTATTCTTATTGATTTTATCCATCTTAATTCTTAATTAATTCTTAATATCATCTCTAGTCATTTTCTCCCTTCATCAAAGTTGTTTCACATTTGGTTTTACAGTTTTATCGCAGATGATTCACTTATTTTGTTCATCTTTTATTTAGTTTCATTGCTGATTTTAAGTAATTTTTTCTAGTCTTGATTCTAAATATACATGAGTTATCTTTAGAATGAGGTGATATAGTTTATGCAGCACTTCATTCAGCAGAAGGGCTTCTAAATGTGCACAAAGACAATTTCATCAAAGGAAAATCTCAGCCCTGATCTGTGTGCTGCTTTACGAAAAATTATATTAATAATAAAATCCTGCAAAATTAAACAAATATTCAAAAGAGAATTATGCAAAAGTTAAGTTGCCTTCTTATCCAGGTGCCGAATATAGTTTTAAACTTTAAGATTTACAGACTTTTACTCAAATTATGTTCTTCTTTGATGGTCCAAAACTAGGCAGTGTGTGGCTGAAGCATGGAGGTGATGCAGAGCAGAACTTTGTTCCCTCGAGAGGCCGCTGTTATGCCAGGATAAATCAAAAATAATGGAGTTCTGAGGCCCAAATGAATGAACTTTATTTTACCGTGCATACAGTACAGTTTGTAAGTAATACCTCTTTGTTGGATCGATTTATTGTTTGTTTTGGTTTTCTTATGAGATCAGTTCACAGTGCGAAATATAGTTTATTTCACTAGTTTGATCCCTTAACCATCTCATCAATTACAGCACTCAACTGAATTTCTGAGTTATTCTCTTTCTGCCCTGTCAGAGAGCAATAAAACCGTCTGAAAATGAAAATATTTTCATCACTTCAAAAATTCATTTTCAAAAAGCTGCAACCATCAAGCTCCAATGCAAACTCTGTTTTCTGTATATGAGCAGAAGCAGAGGGAGAGAGAGAGAGAGGAAAAGTAAAAATAAATGAGGGATAAAGTGTGTGTGCCGTGTACAGTTATGTGAGACAGTTTGCGGTGAATAGATAAAGTGGGTGGTAAATCTTAGAGGTAGGCAGGCAGGAGCACAAGAAGGTCCATTACAGTCTGACTCACTCTCCTCTAAACAGCAGCACAGCTTGGGCCCCCGATGGCGGGCATCAAAAGAAGCTTCGACAAAAATCAACCACAAAGAGCTGCATCTGTCAGCTGGGAAGCACTTGACCAACAAACAGCCTGCAGTTTCCCTCTCCTCTGGTCTAAGCCATCAGAGAGTCCCAATCTATCTGAAGCAGAACCGTCCATGTGATTCTCTGTGTGATATATTGTACAAGCACAAGTTTGGATTCAGAGTTATCCGTAGACAAAAGGACAGAAGAGGCCACAGCGTGAATCATTCTTCAGTAACTTGACGGGTTATGACTAATTTGATGGAAATCTGGAGTCTCATTTTCTTTCTCTGGTATGCAAATACTGGCAAAAACATCCAGGACAGTGTGACCCTTTAGGCCACAAAAACACATAAAACTAATTTTTGGCAACGTGCACGTACGTAATTTCAAATTTCTGATATAACCTGACATTATGTTGGACATTTCCCCTCATATTCTCCTCGGGAGGAAAACGCTGTTTGCCTTGGTGTCCTGTCTCCCTCCGTCTCCTGCTGAAGCCACAGAAGCGGTGCACTCAGGGAGGCTCTGACACTGATCCGAAGAGGCAGAAAGCATGCTAGGACGCACTCACTTGGCTTGTAAACACACTTGGTTGCCCTGAGAGGAGGAAGGTTGAAACGAGTGTCTCTGGCAGTACCAGCGAGGCTTTGAAAGGAACTACCTCTTTCCCTCCATCTTCTATCTTCTATCTCTCTACGACTCTGTGTCCATCTCCATCCTCCTCCACACCTTTGTTTACCTCTAACACTCCTTTGCCTGCAGCCGGCTGCCCTCCAGCAAGCGGGGGATCGGCTGAGCGCTCCCCTCGGCTCCGAGCGGGGTCTTAATAGGTGTTTAAAACACACGGGGACGCATATTTGTCCACTTGGATAGCAGAGGGCTGCCATTACGGCGCTCATTACTGGCTAACTGACAGAGAAGGAAGAGCGATGAGATACATAATGCTGTGACATGAGGCCATTTGGCTACTGGGTAAGGAGGCTGAGTAGGTGCTCGCTGTGTTTGAACTGAACAGTGTGCAGTGAAGCGGACACTCACTGTGTTGGTTGAGCACTGAGACAAATTTTAGCTTTGTAGCGACACAGTCTGACAAAAGGCTCTTTGTGTCCTCCCCCTGTCGCACTAACTGCTCTGTTTTGCTCAGAAAGAACACAACAGCTGAAACATCCGGCGTCCACCAACAACTGCACAGCCACATCGCAGTGATGGGAGCTCAGCGATACGTGCAGGACATCCGCATGAGAAAGACAGCTTACGGTTTTGAAGTATGACTTGCTTGTCTTGCGGCTTTGCCCTGCAGTTCTTAGCGGCTCTGAAGTGTGTCATTTAGGGATGAAAAACCGATACAAAGCGGCACTTTTTGCTCTGAATCATATTCTAGTTTATGTGAAATGAATGATGGCTGAATGCTCTGAACTTCTGCCGCACTTTTCAGCAGCTAGTGTCTGAAAACTGGGCCGAGCCGCAGCTTTTCTGTGCTTTCTGCACTTCAGAGTGTCAGTTTTTCAAAGCACCTTTTTAAAATTGAGAAATTCATCATCCTTTTTTTCAAAATAAGGACCGTGCAACTGCTTTGTTTCCAGTCTAAAAAGTCTGGAGGGGCATATTTACTGCCTATGAAAGGAGAGCCAAAGAAGTGGTGAAATAAAATTTCATCATCCAAACTTAACCAGGGATACTGCAAACGTTTGTAGTTGTTCTTACCCACTGGTGTAGCGGTGCCCAACCTGGGGTCCCTGACCTCCAAATAGTAATGTCCTTCTTAGAGATTTTCTTGGTACGATAATTGTCAGAGAAATAATCAAAAATGTAAGATTATCATGATTAAAATGCATTAATTAATTTCCCAAAAACTATTAATGTGTAAAATTACATAAACACTCCTTACAGGCATTTAAATTTGATTTATATCTTTAGTGAAAACAAAAAATAATATAGACACAAAGTAACCGAGAACTATAATTTCAGCAAAATCAACTCTGCTTTGTTAAAAAATAAATACTGCAAACACTTTACAAACACTGTTTGTCGTTTCCCTGTTTAAGGTAAAAACATTTAGCTAGCTTTAGCTGCTCTTTCTTAGATTAGCTACTGTTTGGGATATGAACAACAACGATAATAATAACAATTATTATTATTATCATTATTATTATTATGATTATTATTATTACTACTACTACTACTACTACTACTACTACTAATAATAATAACACGTAATAATTATTATTTGTTATTATTATTATTTGTTATAATCATTATTATTATTATTCCAATTCACACTGGTGGCTACATAAAGGTTTCATGCTCATCCGAGTCAGTCATATTTGCACAGAGAAATTATCTGGCAAAAAAAGTTTGAAACTGTTTTATCATCCAAATAACTTTATGTTTACTAAACGCTGCTGAAGTCAACACGTTGAGCTCACAAGCTGAGTTGTGAAATGATGATATAACAATTCATTTCAATATTATGTTGGGTAAACATAAACATCATAAATTAAACTAATAAAACTAATTAAAGTAATTACTCTGGATGGCATTAATTTGGCTTCCAGTACTCCTGTGAGGAACCTTGGAGTTATTTTCCATCAGGATTTGTCTTTTACTCCCATATCAAAACAGATTTCTAGAACTGCCTTCTTCCACCTACATAATATTACCAAAATAAGGGACATCCTTTCAGAGTGATGCAGGAAAACTAGTCCATGCTGCTGATACATAAACATTAGACTAGATGTAAATCCTTACTGGTGGGCTGTCCCAAATATGCTGTGAAAAGTCTCCAGCTTATCTGTTATGCTGCAGCCAGGGTTCTGATGAACCAGCAGGAGAAATCATATTTCTCCTGTTCTAACTTCTCTTCCTTGTCTTCCTGTTAATTCGAGGATAGTTTTAAATCCTTCTTCTCACATATAAAGCTTTACACAATCAAGCTCCAGTGTATACAGTATCATTCAATATGTTCCCAGAGTCTTTAAGAGTCGACTGGTAGGCAGAGGCTTCAGCTAGCAGGCCCCTCTCTTATGGAACCAGCTCCCAGCTTTGGTTTGGGAGGCAGTGGGCTCATCTCTCTGCTGCCAATCTCTCATGTATAAACACAGGAATGAACACATGAATGAATTGCAGGTGGACTGGAGCCTATCTAGTCCAGTCCACCTGGACTAGATAGGAAACTTCAGTGACCACCTGTCTCAGAGAGACAGACAACCATTCACACACACAGGGAGGGAGAATTTAGTGTTCAGTTAACCTAACCTGCACCTACCCGGTGAGAAACTCACACAAACACGGGGAGAACATGAAATCTCTGCACTTTCGAAACCCCTCCCCTGCTTAAACCAGCTTTAACTCTGCCCAGGGATCAAACAGAGGCTGTGGAGCTAACTAGCACATCACCGTGCAGCTTTATGTAGAAACATATGACTGTATTACCATCATTAACATACTCCTCCTCTCTCAGCATGTCTCCCTGGATAAAAGCTGGGATGTCTGTTGGATTGTCTTTCTGTTGTCTCCACCCCAGCATGTTGAGCCGGTTCTGCTGGAAGTTTCTCCTTCCTGTTAAAAGTGAGTTTTTCCTTTCCACCGTCGCCTCTAACGGGATGGACGATCGGATCGAAGACAAGATTTGATGCAGTGTGCTGCTTTCCTTAGCTGGCTATTTATAATGAACTGGCTTGAATGACTACTGTCAGATGACAACAGAATGGCTCAACCTGATGTCTATGAAGTGCCTTGACATGACATTGTCGTGAATTGGCCCAAATAATACAATTAAAAGCTGAATTGAATCAACTCAGAATGAACTCAGCATTTACCTTTACTCTGTTTGTGCAGGAAAATACAGAGTACAGAGAACCCCACTCATATTCTTCTACGACCAAGTAAATCCATTAATGATGAGATAATCCCTTTATTTGGGGGGAATAACTCTTCCTGTGCCATACGTTCCCACATGCATCTCTCAGGATGAAAACAGAGCAGCACAAGCAGTAACAGATGTTTATCTTTGTTTTAGTTTGTGCACAAGTTGTGCTGATCTGTCACTATGATTTGGACATAAAGTGATATTGAGAAAATTAAGGCATCTTTATGATTGTAGCATTTAATAGCTGCCTTAATTATGAAATCAAGCAATCGTGACATCCCTGCCAATCAACGAGGCTTTGATTATACAGAGCCTGTGTTTTCATTAAGGCCAAACAGAAACACTTTGATGTATCCACAAAGGGAAGATCAGAATCTGCTACACAGCAATGTTTTAAGACATATATCCTGAGTCGAAATGCAAAACAGCTGTAACTTGTGCATCTATATTTGTCAGTGTACTCTGTTAAATATTTGTGAGGCCAATGAGCTAAAAGAGCTATATTTTAAAAAAAATCAAATCTTAGCACAAGGACAAATTTCCCTTCCATGACAGTTTGGATTACACCCAGTTGACATGGCCGTAAAGCAGCTCTGAGTGAACAGCTGTTTGTGTGTGAGCGGACGTGTTTGTGCTCACCTCGCAGGTCCTGCCCAGAGCGACCCGGCCCGCAGGTGGTGCTCTGCCTCGGCATGCGCAGCGAGGTGCGTAATGGAGTGTGCCTCTGCTCATCCAGGTACGCCAGGTCCTCCAGGTGGGCCGAGCTCGTGGCTGTTTCATTGTTGGCGTGCAACAGAGAAAGGGAAGGTGCGGGATTTTTCCGAGGGAGAAAACAGAGATGCTTTTGTCAGTATGCGTGCAGACCTGCAGTAAACAAACCTGTAATATGTACACACACACACAAAAGAAAGTGGGAGAGGTCCAAGCAGGTGTCCAGGGGCAGTCGTCAGGCTCTCACGTTCACTAACTCTTTGAGGAAAGAGGCGCAACATGCTTCTGTCCTCAAATTCCCTCCTCTCCATGTCTGTCACGCAGCACGGAGGCAGATGCCATCCGGCCCCTCTCAGGATTAATTAGCTCAGCAGACAAATGTCTTATTCATGGAGAGAGCAGCATCTGATGCTGGCTGCTGATTGTTCACACCACGCTGTGTCTTCAGGGCCGACACTCAGAACCACTGAATGCTAAATGAGATTAGACGCCATCGGTGTGTGTCAGCTACAGACTGGATTTCCTGTCACACCTGAACTCCACGGTTCAGACAGAGGTGAGAAAAGTCCAGGATGAGACACTGTTTCAAACAATGAAATCCAGGGAAGAATAAAGGAACCAAACAACCTGGATAGTTTAGTGGTTCTTTGACTGGAGAGTAGGGATGTCCCGATTATAGATTATTGTTTGAGAAATAATCACTATTATCACGATTGTTATGTTTTCATTTCACAACGCTGGAAATGTATGAAATAACATGAAAACTCATTTTCTGTTAAGATTTATTTGTGTGTCAATGTAAAAAAAAAGAATATGGCAACAAAATAAACAAAAGTACCATTCAAATTCCCATTTGAATTGTGTAAAAATCCCCTCTGCTCTGGTAACAATAATAAAAAAAAGCTACAGTATCATATGAATGAATATGTGAATATGAAAAGATAAAAATACATCTGAGCTTTAGGATTTCAGTGATGACAATCAAACTATATTCACATTATTAAATGACGATATTTAGGGTGCTTTACGATTATTAATTGTAGTTTCTACTAATGCGATTTATCGTGAAAATCAATAATCGTGAAATCCCAACTAGAGAGGGTAAAAAATAAAACATAAAGAACTTTGATAGAATAGAACAACACAAGCTCTCTTCAATTTTACATAAATGATATCACAGCTTTGTTTAAACCTTAAAGCCCCATCAGCAGCCCAAAACAGGCTGCCAGGCTATAAACAGTGAAATTATTTTTATAATTTGCCATTATCATCTCTTCCAATCAGATTAGGCCTGCCTCAGGGACTGGTAAAATCCAGTCTGGGGTTTCTTTTTTAATTTGTGCTCCCACACAGATTGGGTTACGTCAGTGATTGCAATTATAGTTATCATGGCCGACTGAATGGATGGATGTGGCGGAAGAAATTAAATTGAAGTTTTAATTAGGTAAATGTATCCTTGATAATCCATAGAAATGTATTTTGACAAGCAGAAACACAAATTAATAGGAGATGTGAATCTTTTACACGATACCTGAAATAGTTTAAGGCTCGTGTAATGGGAAATCTATGTTTCTTCTCAGTGATATCCTGCTTAAAAACACAGTAATGCTCTGGTGATGTTTTGGTAAAACTCACCCGCACCCATCACTGATCCTCACCCTGTCCCATGTTCAAAGAGTGGCTTCCCTCTTACTGGATTACTGAGCTTACTGATGTGCATGGCTGTTTACCTACGTATGTGTTGCAGGGAGCCTGAGTCACCCAAAAAATAAGCCACACAAGTTTCCCAAAATGGAGGGAAAATGGCAGGTGAGAATGTTGGAGACTTGGCCCTGATGGGAACTGGGAGGGGGGGGTGCGCTGGTCATCCAAGGGGGCTTAAAGCAGAGACAGTGGAGGCATTAATCTGCTGCTAAACCAAGGAAGAATGACTCAGGGCTTCAGGGCCGGGAAGTCTTTTTTTTTTTTTTGCTTTTCTCTCTCTCTTTCAACTGTGTTTGAATGTGGGAACTCAAATCTGTGTGCTCATCATCCCTATCTGCAATGCAGCAGGCTGCTGGGGATCACATTCACAGTTTCTGTGCCAATGCGCTAAGACTACACGCAGGGTGAAAAGACATAAAGCAGGAAAGCAGAATAGCACGCCACGGGGAGAGAACGGAAGGTGTCCATGAAAAATATCTAACCGTGCAGGAGCGAGTTTTGGGCAATAACAGCCGCACGTCAGATACTTCCTGTCTAGAGGAGTGTCAGACAGCATGAACGCATGCGTCAGCGCGCGCTCAAACAACAGCTGGGCTGCTGGCCAGCGCCAGTCAAAGAACCAGCCGGCAAGCCAACCAGTCATGTGAGATATGAGGTAGCAGCTGGTGCTTCTGCGCCTCATGGTGCTCCATCTCTCTGAGAAAGATGCAATAGCTGTATTTAAACCATACCAGTGTATTTAAGCTGAGGTGGGATGAGTGATGAAAAGGAAACGAGGAAAAAGAAAACTTAAAAAACAGGTTCTGCTACGATAAATTTACTCTGAGTTGATTATTTTCAAATCCCAATGTAATTACAAAAGGCGGTAAATACAGATCAGCTATAATGTCTTAAAGGATAAAAAGATAAATATTTCTTTGTAAAATCAGGTCTTTAATATAATCCAGAGTAAGTAGTGCTGGGATATATTTCAGGGCTTTGTAAACTATTAATAAATGATTAGTGTAATACTCTAAAGTGTTTAAGTTCTATAAACCTTGTTAAAGTAGCATTAAGTAACGTGTTTCTGAGTCGTTTTGGAGGCAGAGGGACATTATGTGCATTCCTGGAGCCGCCAGCAGCGTAGGAAGGCTGAGGAACTGGTGCTGCATCATGTTACAGCTAAGCTCCACTTTACCAACCAAGTCACATGCTAGGAACCGGATCAACACATTGGCTGCTTGGGATGGGCTGATTCGTTAAACGATCACAACAGAACATTATCAGCTTATGGAAGTATTGGTATTATTATTGTACTTTTCTCCCGTTTTCTCTCAGGAAGTCTCCCTGGCTGAAAGCTGAGGTACCTGTTGGGTCTCTGATTTGATTTGGTCTGTAAAGTACTCCGAGACTTTGTTGTGAATCAGAGCTATACAATTAAAGCTGAAGTGAATCGAATTATTGGAGGAGAGCAAAAGAAAGGGAGAAAACGACAAAGCAAACAACAGGACAACAACATTAGAAAGACTGGAGAGAGCTCAGAGAAGAGACAGGACGCAGATGGATGCCGAATCAACCGTCTTTACGGGACATCTGAGAAAATCTGCCAAACTGCCGCAGCACTTCTTTCATTGTTTACATAAATGTTTCACACATTTACAACTCTGAAAAATAACTACTGATAAATACAGAGCTTTACAGACATGATGGTAATTTTTTTTAAATGTCCATCTGTAATTAAACCTTAATTAGACCTTAATTTAACTATTTCTACAGTAATTTATTAAAGTATGGTTACAATTAATATATTTACTAGCCTAAAACAGATCACACTGAATTATTTGTGTGGCTTTTGTCATCTCAAGCTTTTTCATTAAATTTATTTTCCTTTTTAGCTGTTACTCTTAACTTAAGAGACAATTTAAAAAATGGTGGCGATTTACTTAAACACTTCTTAGCTGGTTGTGTCACTTCTCCATCATCAAGTTCAGATACACATTTAGTGATTTCATAATGTAAAACTAATAAACACACATGGATTCTTCAGGTTCTCTCTTCACCAATCCTTGACTTAGCACAACACATTCCTTACATAAAACAGGAGTACCATCTTAATTTAATCTTCATCCTGCTCACAAATTCCAGTGAAAGCTCTAATTGATAAAACCTGGTGCCTCAAATGACTTAAATAAAAGCTATCTAATAAATGCAGGAAACATCAAGATTAGGTAATACTAGTTGAATGTGTTGATGTGGACTAGAGAGGCTACAGTGCTGTTTCAAATTATTCATATAAACAAATATGTAAGTGGAAAGAGTTTCCAGCATGTAACATTTAGGTGAGATCAGTAAATTGCAGCCACTAAAAGTCAATTATAAAATTGTGGAAACCACAAAAATGTCTTTTTCCTCCTAAGATTCTGTTTTGATTTTATGTGAAAGCAAAGGAATAATATAAGGAGTTATTCTTATCCCTCAGCATTAGCTCTTCTCTGGCTGGTAGGTGTATCCCTACAGAGCTCACGTAGCCTCCAGCTTAACTTTCAGCAACAATGAAAACACCATTTTCATGTAAGATACTTAGATTAACCACACAAGGAAAAGCACAGGTGATAGAAAATGATACATTCCTGGTGGAACGGCACCAGCGCTTTTCCTGTAATGTGAAGTCAAAGATGCTGCGATCAAACCGTTCATGCATTAGCATAAAAGGCTAATGTCAAATCTGTAAATCCACAGACAAACTAAGTTTACACAGTGCTCCAGTTTACTGTCAGTGCTTTACATCAGCACAATATTTTTATTCTCTTTCACTGTTTTACATATGATGCAAATCGAAATCAGCCAGGCAGAGAGGATCCACAGTTGAAATGTGGGACATGGAGCGTCAAGGCTTTTTGGAGCTTGAATCATGCTATCTCACTGACACAACTGACAGGTCCTCTTTTAATACCGTCTCAAACTTTTGCAAAGACTAATTGCAGCTCTACTTTCTAATCTGTGAAAAAATAAAAAGACTCGGTCCCAGTTTATTCCCCTCCCATATCCATCTTCAGCTCTACCAACGCACTGCCTTCATTAGGTAATAGAGGAGCCCCCTCACTCCTCGTTTTCCTCCCCAGTCGCCTCCTGCTTTCTCTTTCCCTCCCTCTCCACACATCAAAGCGAGTCTCTCTGTCACTCTGGGGGATAGAAACGGTTAATGCCTGGGGCTTTGATGTTCCACTGCTGTGTGAGCCCAGCCAATCCTCAGCCTGTGCTCGCCTCCCATCCCTACATCATCTAATAATTCTTTGTGGAGGAGAGAAGGAGTGAGAAACAGAGATTATGAAACTCTCTTTCACTCCTCTTCCACATGTATCTGTCTACTCTCGCCTAAATATGGAGTTCCTGTTCCTGAAAAACACAAATCCTTCTGGAAAATTCATCCTTTTTATTGTTTTTTTTTATAAATTGTCCCTGTTGCTTATTTTTTCACCTAAATTCTCCTTATTTCCTTTTTCCATTTGCATCATCTTTAGTTAAAAAGTGCATTTCAAGTCTTGGGCTCACTTGGTCCTCTTTGACAAATCCGGGTATTGAAAGGCGGGGATGAGATCGAGGATGAATATCTAAACCCGGCGGAGGAGGCTGCACTGCCAGACAGCAGTGTCAAACAGCAGAACATGACCAGCATAAAGAGAGGGTCATAGCTGCAGTGACAGGCCTTGTCAAGCACATTACTGGGTTTAGTGAAAAATATAAGTGTCTACATACACAAACTCACATTTTTTTTCCCTGTTGAAAAATGGAGAAGTGCATAATAGAGCTCATTGTCTGCAACAGGCTCTCTGATGATGAGAACAATAACACAATCAGGCCCATTAGGAGTGCCTCAGTGTTATGAAACTGACGTTTTTTGCTGATATATTGCTGTTACTTTTGGGAGCCTTTTGTGGCAGCTATGGCCTCCAATAAAAAGCACACAATCAATGAAACCTCCTGTAGCAATACAAATGCCAGCTTTTTCTATGTGATGTTCATCCAGCCACAGTATGTTATTCTGCAGAAGCCGTTTCCCTAGACTATGTTTATTCGGCTCTGTGGTTTCAATCTACACCAGAGGGCTGGAAGAGCTTAACAAAATGTCACCATGGATTTGCAGCTACCCGAAAGTTTTGCTTTCCTGCATGAAATTTAAAGAGGAGTGTTACTCCATTCCCAAATTGTTAAAAGAAATTGTTGCAAATGAACTGAATCAAATCAAACCACAAACTGCTCAGATTTCAGGAATATTAGGCTAATTCCTCGAGCATCTGGAGGAATTTAATGTTCACAGAATATCCAGTAATACGAGACGTTCTCAAACTAAACCGAACCTTCAAATTGTAGTCTGAGAAAATCAAAAGAATGCGTGATATTTGTAGTCAATTTAAACATTATAACCATGAAGAAAACGGAACGGAGGAACAATAAAAACGGACCTTGACATACGGGTCACCTGGCAGGAAAAGCTCTAAAATATTCATTTAAGAAAATGAAAATTTTAGTTTTTCAGTTTTGTATTTGAGATCAAAGGAATCACATTAATGGACATCAAAGGCAAACTAAGACGGAGGAATAGTTCATCTTACAAGAAAACAAGCAAGGTAAAAGGGGTTGAAAGGAGAGAAGAAGGAGCACGTAAAGAGTCCGAAATAAGGTGTAACGAGACTGAACAGCAGTCCAGTCCAATTTTGCCGAAAGAAGTTGTCTGCTTCGTCAAAATATCTGCAGCGCCTGTAAAGAACCTTATTTACAAACTTTTTTTTTCTCACAGGATAATGAGGGGAAGAGTTGAGGACTCACCAGCCACAGAATTGGGGCGGGGCATGAGGTACAGAGGGATGGAGTGGGCAGAATGGGAGGACATGCTCTCCAGGTTGCGCTCAGGGATTTTGTTGAGGCTGTAGGTGGAGGCGGTCATGTTTTCATCCACCCTGTATAGGAACGATTCCATGCCTGATTTCTGAGATTGCCACAGTTTAAGGTTTCCCCGCGAACCTTCGCCGTATTTGCCACCTCGCTCCATGTTCTCCGAGTAGCTGGTCAGAGTGGCTGCAAAAAGAGGAAAACAGCAGGTTTTAGGGCATTTCTCAAACCTGCACACATCTGTTTACTGATGCTGTGAATCAGCTGCATGATGGTGCTGTATTATTCCTCTCAAATGGCAGGTGTTGGTATTCGTTGACAGGAAACAGAGCTGGCCCTTGTTCTGAGCATTTGAGCTCTCTTGGTGTCCTTCAAATGATGCACAAATGTGAGAGTCGATGTCAACATAATCATGTACCTAAACTACTTTCCACCTGGAGAACAAAGCAGAGATCTGAACTGCAGAGCATGTTCGACAAGCTCAGCGTATCTGAATGGACTAACCCTAACCACACAGGCGAGCTAAACGCCATTTAGCAGAACATCGTTGATGGAGGTTTTCTGACATTGAAAGGCACCAGGTGAAAACTGCCTGGTTTCATCAGGAAGACCACAGTTATGTTCACACAATTCAGCTCCAGCTGCTTGGAATCTCCTTTTTTGAAAAAGACTAACAAGAAGTGTACAGCTTAAGTTTACTACACAGATGCCTAATTTCATGTTTAAAATTTTTTTTAAATACTTATAACCAACATTTACAAAAAACAAACAAAACATAAGATGGAGATTTAACAGGGAAACTAAACCAATGATGCAGAGATAAATATAAACTTAGCACTTTAATTATTTTTAACACACTGCAGGGAATCCTGCAGGTTGAGCCATCTAACATCATACAATTACTGTAATAATTGTCACTTATCACTGCTATCTTGGGGGCTCTGGTTCAAACGTTTGGGAATCACTGTTCTACAGCATCTAAGCTATACAAGGTCGGCTTCGCACCGACAACATGACATGAGCCACATGTAAGCTTTGCTGAATTGTGGCTACATGTTTGGATTCACACCAGCAACCTTTCCGTGTAGTCACTTTTAATAACACATGCATCTGGTAATGGACACAGATACACAGGGGTTATGCAATCTGAGGTTTATATGACAGGGAAAGTCATTCAGGTCAGCTGGGATTTTACAAGAAGCAATTAGTAGACGAAATGAATCGAAACTGATTGATAACCATCCTAACAGGCAGGCTAGCTTTATTACATATTGCTTACACACTGAAACTACAGAGACAGGTCTAGTTTTGTTTTTTTAACTGTTTTGCTGAAAATTCTTTCTGTGTTGCTGTTCAGTCAAAAGATGCCTGCTAAAGCTTTAGATGCAGCTGCAGCACAGTAGAAGGTATAGACGAGCTCAAATTCACCACAGATCTAATATAACGGCCATAAAGTTCCCAAACATGCCTCACTCCCAGTGTGAAGCGGACATTAAGCTGAATAAAAGATGTTTAAGTTATCTTATGATTTTTATCGTCAGTAAAATATATCTAATAGGCAACCTGGGCGATGTCCTCATTGCAGGTCTTAATGCCCTATTCAGATTTTTTGCCACAATGCTATTTTTATGCATGATGGTTCACATTATAATTCACATGCATTCGCCATCAGACTCCAGTATGAATGGTCTACGACCCTAAAGAGACTCCAGAAGACGTGAAGTCACGGGAAGAATGCTGTTTACAGAGGCAAATATGGATGTTAAACATTTTAGTATTCATGAATCAATTTTGAAGTTGTTGTGCAATCAGAGATTTCAAAATAATGTTTATATTTAATCTAGCCTCATCCAACCTTCACTGGTGCAGAACCAATGAGACCACACAAAAGTTTGATCAATCCAACGTGCCTGTTAAGACTGAGGTCATTCAGGAAAAAAAAAAAGGATTTCTGCTATTCAGGTTATTGCAAAAAATGTTATAGATCAGACTTGAGTCACATATGGGTAAAAAAGTGGGATTTGCCTGCAGTGTAAACATAGCTTTGGTGAACATGACGCACAGTATGCTCATACACTAAGAAATAAAGAATATAAACAATAAACCTAAGGGAAGTCAGTCATATGGTCTCAGTTCTTACCATGTGAATTCTCCTTCGACTGATTTGGATTTTTAATCTTTAATCGGCCCTGGATTGTCAATAATCCTGACGGTGAGTCCTGGGGGCTACCATTGATTTATACTTTGTTTCAGCAACAACGTAGAGATTTGTTTTTTTTATTATTGACCACAAAATGGGTAGAAAATCGAGTCTACTGTACATTTTCTCGACTTCCATTTAAGTGCAGACAGAAAAACAGTTTAAGAAAAGCAAAATGTTGGAGGAGATTTTCATGTTTCTGTCTCCCGAGCGCAAAATATCATTAAACATTACAGAATCTGGAGGAATTTCAGTGCATAGGAAAAAGCTAAGCTGGGCACCTGCTCCCAAAAAACAGAAAGGGAGCATGCAGTACAGCCTGTTATCAGCTACCAGAGCAAATAACCAGGCTTTATGATCCTGTGAAGTCATATCAGTGCACACAGCACAGCTCATTTACACTTCTGTGTTGCTGCATTAACGCAGTAAAAGTTTATTAATTTCAGAGCAACATATGCTGCCTTCAAGAGCAGATCTTTTCAGTAAGACAACCCAAACCTACATTCTGCACATCTTTACATCTGAGGAGATGTAAAGAGTCGGATCTACATAAAATCAGTGAATTTTAAAAGAAATCTTCATTTGTTAGGGGAGTGCTTTGGCAATGCACAAGCAGATCTCACCAATAATCCCGCTGTCTCTGCTCTCCAGTGTTGAGGTGGGACTGGTGACAGAACCATAGGCGCAGTCCTTGTTGCCAGCCTGGCCTGGCATGGTGGCGGGGAGGGTGGAGCAGGGGCTGCCTGCAGGTGGAGAGGCAGTGCTGCTGGTCAGGGTGGAGCAGGGGCTGATCCTTTGGTTCTGGCCCTGGCAGAGACACACATGCACACATTTGTCACGGCTCTGTTTGGACCCAACAACTGCATTAGTGCAAATGGAGACAAAAGATTGAACTTTTGAAAATATCATCTCGACATTGCGGTTTTTAAAAGCTCAGCCTCCCTGCTGCTGCTTTCACAATATGGTCCATCATTGTTTGAACAGGCATTCCCACATGAGAACAAACACGTCACCATAACAAGCAATTTGTGGCGTTTTTCATAAATATCCATCTAGAAGGACTACAGCTGTTAGCTCATGCTGCAAAGCTTTGTAGAAATGCAAATATTTAGTATATTCCTTCTGAAAATGTTAATTAAAATACAGTACATGCAATGATTCCTTACAGTATAATTTACTCTAAGGGATGCAGTAAAAATCATTACATGTGATAGAGGTGGGTTGCACATAGGAATGTGACATGATAACATCTTTAGTAACAAAGGAAATGGTATTACCACGTAGTTTTCTACTTTTTTTTCTTTAGCCTATTTTAACTCTTAGATGACTTTTACCAAAGTCTCCTGATCTTAATTAGCATGTTTGGTCTATGGCTTGTTCACAATCACAAGGAAAGGTGAAGTGATGTAAATGTCAGAGCTCTATAAATATTCTGACTCCTAAATCTTCGTCTTTGCAATCATCCGCCATGGGCTCCTCTAAGAGCTGTCAAGCACTCTGACAATTAAGATGACTGATGTTCGCAAAGCAGGAGACAGTTTTAAAGAGATATCAATCCATTTTCAGGAAGCTGTCTTTTCAGTGCATGTTGTAATTAAATAATTAGAATTACTGAAAGAGGGTGAAGGTCAAGTTGCACTCCAGAAGATGAAAACGTTTTACAGCGATATCTCCTTGTGCCGTAGAATCGACATATAAAAGACACTCAAACCATCAGAATTATTCAGCAGACTATAGTGGTGGCTCTTTGTTTGACGAGGAATAGATTCCCACATCCTCACTACAATGTTACACAGATGGTTTGTCCTTCACTTTTTGCACATTGCGATGTTTAGGGCTGGGCGATATGAGACAATTTTCATATCACAATCATTTTTCCCTTAATCAAATACATTAATTACGACCTTGAGTGCTACATGGAAGGATCAGAAGCACATCTGTATTAAAATATTTGACTGAAATTAACATATATATGTGTTAAAATATTAAAAAATACTTTTCAATGAGCATAACAACAACACAGCTGTGCAAAATGCTAAAAAAAAGAGATATTTTTAACTCAAAACAAGCTAACTCGATATACAAGGTATACCCTTATTCTATATCTTGTGTGACAAAGTCTCAATATATCTGAAAACTATAAATGGCCCAGCTCTAGCGGTGTTACATAAATGTCATCAACCAGTTTGTAAGTGTCACTTCAGTCGAACTCTACATCTTTAAAACTCCAGACCAAATATGGAGAGCATCTATCCAGCTTTGGCTTGACCACTGGGAGACCAAACGGCACTTTTACCTCTCCAAAAATGTGTACATCGTTCATATTTTCTTTTTAAATACCATATCCAAAATTCAGTTTTAAAATAATCTCTGACACCCCATACATATAATAATTTCACATTGTTTTCATTTCTGGTGTTCTTTTGGCACCCTGCAGGGACCCTGTTCTGTGTCAGCTCCGGTTAGGAGACAGGCAAACACAGGGGACAAAATAAAAACACTCTGCAGCCGCAAACCCCCACACATCCACGCTTATGCAAAACACAGGCGCACGGAGCTTAACGATGCATGCATGTAGCATTCACAGATATAAGAAGACCCAGGGAGTGATTAAGTGTTTGCATCAGACACTTAACACTCCTCTCTAACAGCTCTGTGATAAGTTCAGGTCAACAGGGGGGTGAACACAGAGAGAACAGGTGGAGCGAAGAGGTGCTCAAGGCAAAATTTTGCATAGATTATTTGACAGGAAGAAGACTGAAGAGACACAATAGTTAATACGTCTTGTATTAACCGGCTGTCACTCTGGAGCAATACTGAAACTAATTATTATTGAGACATTCATATTGATTCATCTGTCAATTATCCGCCGAGGTTGCAGCCCTGGAGATGGAGCAGGTTGTCAATTAATCTCCGAGTTGGTGGGTTCCTCCTCAGATACCTTTGTCTACATGTCGACTTGTCTTTTCACACAAAACGCTGAGTGTGTGGAGTGGATGAGGGAAATTTACAGCTTTTATGTAGAGCACTTTGAATTGAATTGGACGTGGTTATTGTGGTTACTGCAGGAGAAGAATGAGAGAACAACAGTTTGTCAGAGACCATCTCAGTTAGCGGAGCGCTTCACGTCTTCTCTGAAAGGATTGCTCAAGCGTCGGGTGACCCAAAACAAACTAGGAAGCAAACGGATGGGTCTTCAAACCTGCAAGCCATGCTTGCTGCTTTATCTTCTGGGCTAATGAACCCCGCCGTGTGAGGGTCTGACCTTAAATGTCGCATGAGGATTACACTGAACTTGTTACACTGCATCTATTCAGGGAGCGAGTATGAAAGGCAATTAACTGCTCTCTCTCTTCAAGTTAAGGTCACCTTGTTCCGCCAGCTGGTGAGGTCTAACAGCTACTGCAGGAATTTAACTGCATCAAATGGTAGAGGGTATAGATGTGTTGTACAGAAAGCATTGCAGAGTAAACCTTTGGCCTCGGATCTCTCTCTTTTTAAGTAGGTTGATGTCTACCTGGCTTTAAACTACAGCATATAAAAGGGTTGGTGAATATATCACTGCAGGAGTTTTCAAAGTGTGTGCTGCATCTTCTTAGAAGGGTACAGGAGATGAAAGGGGAGCGAACATGCTGCAAGAGAGCGCTTTTTCCCAGAAAGTTGAAAAGTTTGACCCAGATTTTTGTTTAACCCCCCAAAAACACCTAAAAAGGCATCCCCTAATTGAAATAGATGCTGGAGAACATGTAAAAGCATTGTCTCTTTGGAAATATAACAGTCTAATCTCTCTCACTCTTTCACATAAACATTGATATACACGTCTTTCAGAAAGATGGCCAACCAGTTAACGGGTTAGAAAAATGTAAACAGTAACAAAGAAGAGGGAGATAATGAAAGATGTTTATCTCATGGAAAACAACTGCTTACAGATAAAAGCTTTAGAGTCATGCAGCATGTGTTTCATGTAACTCATTTGCCCCACTTCTTTTGACTTCTCAGTACTGACATCACAAATACGCCCTTCAACTGCCTCAAATCAATCATTCAACTGAAATCATTCACTTCTCATTCACTCCCAGTTATCATGGGTGTGCCCCAGGGTTCTGTCCTAGGACTATTCATCTTTTACACATACCCCAGTGGTCAAGTGTTTCAGAAATATCACATCAACTTCCCTGCAGATGAAACCCATCTCCACCTCTCTTCTTAACCCCCACCTTCATCCTTCGTTACTTCATAAAATAAAGTCCAGGTTCATGTTGAATTTTTTTTTATTTAATAATAATAGCTACTAAATCCACTTTAGCTAAATCCTCCTTTCATCTTTGTAACATTAATCGTCAACTCCTTTCTGTTGATCTGCATACCACATTCATTTCAGAACAACACTTTTTATCTACAGGGCTTTCCACAACCTCGGCCCTCCTTCCCTTTCCATACCTCAGATCCTCTTCTTCCACCGGTCTCACTTTGCTCACCTCACTACCATGGAGAGCAGCACATTCAGCCACTTTGCTCCCAAATTATAGAAGTCCCTTCCCTCTGAACTCTGCAACACTGATTAATTTCCACTTTCTAAAACAAAACTGAAAACCCATCTGTTAAAACTCCCCAAACCAACTGCTCTGTATGATGGGAGTCTAAAATGTTCTGTTTTAACTGAGTGTACTTTATTCCGGTAAGGTGACCGTCAGAGCCACAAAAGGCACCCAGAAATAGAAATGTATCATTATTTCTTGCATGTACAGTATGTATCTGCAGTATTCTCTGCCTTTGTATGACTGTACTGTGGAACTATTTATTACTAGGCCTGAGTTTTTTAATCTATGGTAACTCCATTGCATCCCTTCAGCAAGCAAATGTTTTTAAGAAAAGTAGAAGAATAAAGAAATCCCAGTTGGTCACTTGTATAGCTCTGGTGGATATTTTTGTATCATTATAATGTTGCTGCCTACTTGAAACAAGTACAAGGTGAAAAACGCTAGAATAACCTGGAAGGGCGTGTTTGGCTAGACTATGATGATACAATGTGTGCTTTTTTCTGGAGTTATTTTGACTTTGAATCAGCTTAAAGAATCAAAGTGCAATATTTCAAGTCATCAAGGCTCCAACATTCACTTTGTCTTTTACAAAAATGAAGATACAATTTTCTCTTAAAGGACCTTCACCTCCTCCCATCATGAGTAGTAACTTCATCCTGGTGCAGACTTCCAATAATCCAATAAATGTTTTATTTTGTGTACATTTTTATTTAATCTATTCTACTATACTTTCTATTCTACAGTCATTTAGCAGACACTCTTCTCCAAAGCGACTTGCAGCTGAGAGTGAGAACAACACAAGCCCAAATTCAACCAGCAGGGGACATAATAATTAAGTGCTAGTCAGACTGCTGTGAGTCCAGTTGGACACAATCTGATACTGACAACCTCTTATGCCCCCTGTTACTTTTTGCACAGCTCAGGGACCCCAATTCGCAACATCTGATCTCTGAAATCAAGTTAAATGTTTTGAAAAAAACATAAATCTGCAAAGAGATCATGAATTATGTAACATAAACTAGGGCGATCGTCTGTAATGCTCATTAACACAATTCAAACAGATTTTAATTTGGCATGTTTAATACTTTATTAATTTCTTAAAGACAAAGGACGGAAAATTCAAGCAAATTGCAACAAAAGCCGACTCTTATGAGAAATCGACGGACTCTAAAGACAATCTACACCTCTTTCACTTAACGAATCAGCCACGATTTCAATCCACAAAACATTATTTGGGACGGATATGTAAAATAACAAGTTTGTGTGTACGATGCAGCCCGGTGCTGGTGTGAGTCACGTCTCTAAAAAGACCTGCTTGAATAAACCTCTCTCAATTTCTACACCCCCACTGCTCCGGCAGCGCTCGCATCCATCAGTCTAATCGTTTATTCACACCGCTTTAGTGCAAACCCATACCTCCACCTGCACTGCATGCTCCAGCAACAGGTTAGCCCTCTTTCCCCATCCCCACTCCCCCCCTCTGCTCCTCCTCTTCAGTCCCTCTCAGCTGCAACTGTTTTCCTCCCACGGTTTGAAATATTTATTCCTGTCAAATCAGGTTTAAGTAGAGAAACGAGGGCATCTGCAGGAGGCCTGCTGTGCCAAGAGCTGTTTGTTGCACAACTGTCAGATTCATAAATAGAAAGGTTACAGTACAAAAGAGTAACCTAGAGTGGTCTAACACGTTGGGTGTCAGCCCAATAACCTTGCTTTTACTGAGCAGAAATTAAGGTACACTGAAAAGACCAGAAAGCATTTGTTACATATATATTCGCACACCACACTTCTGATATTGCACTGGACTATTCACACTTTATATTGTATATTATAGATAGCTTAATTCCTTGTATACATTTTTTTGTAGATATTTTTAATCTTTTAATTTAATTTTTAATTTATTATAAGCATACTCGCTAAATGACTGCACTGCTGCAACACCTAAATTTCCCAATTTGGGATTAATAAAGTACTTCTATTCTATTCTATATACAGTAAACTAATAGGATTATGTAGAAATCTATTGCTTGATAAGGAGGGTCTGAAACTCAAAATTCAAAGCATTGTGGCATCTAAGGCCAATTTAGAAACATTTTTTTAATCCAGCTATCGTGACAGTTAAAGATAGGTCAAACATAATGTAAACAATGATACTATTAAGATAAATGTCAACATGGATCAAATTAGGCGTCTGCAAGTTTGTTCAAGGGCTGAAGCACAATGTCTCATTATACAAATATGTCAAAATTGCAAGCAAACAGGGTTGTTATACTAGGATGTTGTAATTATCTAGCTTAAACCACAGTGATGTCAACCAATTAAGCAAACAGAGAAACTGAAGCAAACTTAAAAGTTGGAAAGTGAAGCAGCGTGAGATTTCATAGAAAACTTTTGAAATACACAACATGCCTAGTGCTGGAACAGTCAGAAATCCTGTGCAACAGTCCACCACCGGGCTCTAAAAAACTGGAACCACATCAAAATGCCTCCTACCATCAACATGCATCGGCCCAGAAGACCGAACAGCAATAAAAGCATGATGTAAAGTTTCTGCAGGGTTAATCAGCATCGTGGCAGAGCAACATCAATTAGACCACAAATAAAATCAGTCACAATCAGAGCTCTGATTAATTTGTTTGATCATTAAGTCGGCAGCCAGTTAGAGTTTCCACTAGACAAATTTTAGGGGGGGAACAATAACTCATTTTATAAGTGGAAATGAAATTTTAATCATGTTTCTTTAAACTGATTTGTTTGTGTTTTTCCTGGAAATGAGAAACAACCGTGTTCTCCTTTCCCTCTCTCTTAGCGGTCTTCGTCTAGAGGCGATCCTGTTGACTTTGAGCAGTTTCATGGTTAAAATAGTGATAATAGTTGTATTTATAATTGTTATAATAATTCATTTTGTATTAAACTTCCACCTTTTCTCCATCTAGTCCTCTTTTTATCATCAAGATTCTCCCTACCTCCCCTCTTTTCTCAAACAATCTAACTGAACACATTTGTTTTTTTATTTTATTTTATTATTTATTTGTGACACTTTGTTTATTTCAACCTGTTGAAAACAGAACAGTTTTGTGACGCCATGTGGAATTTATTTATTTATTGTAACATTCAGCATTTTAGACTATCTCAGTTCAGATCCTGGTGATGGGGGACTCCTGATCTGACATTAGCAATACTTATTTTTTTTATTTGTATTTCGCAATTTTGTCCTCCTTCTGTTGTTATTCTTGCTTTACTGTGACACTGTGTTGGCCTGCCAATTGACTGAACATGGAGATTAACTGTGCTATTACTTTACATATTACATATATGTTTATTAATATGCACTAGTCCTTTTTAAAAAACGGAATAAAATTAAACTGAACCACAGCTTATTGTTGTAACATGATTTAAATGTTCAGGCTGTAGCATGTAAGTTAGCTAGAGCTGTCCCTAACGATTATTTTTTCTTCGATTAATCTATTGATTATTTTTTCGATTAATCGATTAGTCTATCGATTATTTTCAACAAAAAGATGCAGTACAATAAATCTATGAAACTAACAATTTTCAAATAATCTAAATATTATTAGAAAAATAACATGTATTAATAATATAATAGAAAAAATATAACAGAATTTCCTATAATATTTCCTATATTCCTTTCATATAAAATACCGAAAT